>JAULBS010077408.1:0-19885 GCA_032355785.1 Symmetromphalus regularis
TATGACATAGCTTTTGGGCAGTGGTTAGTAGCATGCATTTAGTTTTGTTTTCATTGAGAAGCATATTGTTATTAGTATACCAGTTTGCTATGTGTCCAAGATCTTCATTCAGTTTGGTTTGAATTATGTCTAAGGATGAGCCAGAAATATATACTGTTGTGTCATCAGCAAGTAAGTCAATAGGCGAGTTTCTGACAATGAGTGGAAGGTCATTGATAAATAACAGGAACAGCAGGGGTCCCAACACTGATCCTTGTGGAACTCCAGTCTTTACTATGGCAGGGATTGATTTTGAACTTCCTTTATAGATATGTTGCATTATATTACTAAGATAAGACATGAACCATTGTACAGTATTTCCATCAAAGTGATAATATTTTAGCTTTGATTTTAAAATAGTTTGGTCTACTAGATCAAATGCTTTTTTTGAAATCCAGGAATATGACACCTGTTAAATTGCCTTCATTCATCTCTTTTAACCACATGTCAGTAATTTTGTTAAGTGCTGTTTGGCATGAATGAGATTTCTGTTGTTATTCAGAAATGAATATAATAAATTTGCTATATGTTTTTCTAAGATATTTGACAGTGTAGGCAAGATAGATATGGGTCTATAGTTACCAGGATCATCCTTTGCGCCATTCTTAAAAATAGGTGTTTTAAAACTATCAGGAAATTGATTTGTTTTAACACTTAATTAATAATATGTGTTACTGATTCAGTAATAACTGGTGCAGATAGCTTCAACACTCTTGGTCCAATGTTGTCAATTCCAGCAGCTTTTTTTTATATTTAACCCAATTAGTGTCTTATATACTTCTATTTCTGAAATGGTGTTTAATTTAAATGATGGTAATAACGTGGACATTGTTTCTCTAAGTTGTTCAGTAACTGTTTCCTCATTAGAAACTGGGATATTCTTAAGTAGTTTATCAGGTAATTCTGTAAAGTATTTATTAAAGAGATCAGCAATTTCACTTGATGATGTTGCTATAATATTTTCATGTTCAATGCTATAATAATGTTATTGTTCAGCTGAGCTTCTTGTGGTCCTGTATCTGGCATCTTATGCAGAAAATTTACCTTGAACGTCTTTTTAAAGACCATTGGTAATGAACATTCTTCATGATGTTATAACTCATTTCAGTAATATACAACCGAGCTTCATCCAATGACAAAATCTAGAATTCACATTTTTGATAAAAGGGGGAAATAATAAAATTATTGCAGATTAAGGACCAGTTGATTGCATTTTAACAAAACTGTAATTGCTTAAACATTACTGTCTCTATATTAGAGATTTTACATAAGTGAGCCAGTGTGGTCTAGCAGATGGACATCGGATTCTCAAGCTGAAGATTGGTTCAAAACCTGGTGAAGGCTGGCTCACACTGACTGTTTGTCAAAATTACCAGATGTTTGACATCCAATAATCAATGATTAACACATTTATGTGCTCTTGTGGTGTTTAATTTTTTTTTAATAAAAATAGATTTTACATAAGAATATTAAAATTAAATTTGATTTATTCAGTAAATATTAATAATTGTTATGACTGGAACATAGACAATTAGCATATTTGCTGTTTTAGGATACTGCTTTGCATATGCTTAATGGGCCGATTGATAGCAGTTGTAATTTTGTTCATACTATTTTAAATGGCATCAAACTATGCTAAGCCTTATAAGTTATATATTATTTTTATTATTATATATAATTTTATTTTTATTTTTCAATAAGAAATTTTATCAAATCTTTATTATTTTTAAAATCAAAACAACAAATTTAGCAAATATAGATTGAATGTTTTTAAAACTTTTTGTATGGGGTGGAGGGGGTAATTGTGAAATCTCCCTTAGAGAATGTTTCCATAAAACTTACTAAATCTGTAATGTGGATAATTTTTATAAACCTAAATAAATTATATTTAATGTTCAGTTACTTATTTGTAGATGCTTTACAAAAGTTACTAGATGACCCATCAGCTGAGCTGAGTCGACATCACCTGAAAATCAGTTTTATATCGGTGAACATTCTGCATGAAAATCCCACCTCCACACCAGGAGATCACTTCTGTCCAGACATACCCGCATCCGAGAAGCTGAAGAAAATGTCAGAAATATACTTTGCTAAAGTTAAAGTGATGCCGTTTGCTGGACTGACCCCGCTAAACAATCTACGAGAGAAGTTTTCAGAGGCACTACCTTACGATCATTTAGGGTAAACTGCTTGGATTATATTTTGCTGAAACATCAATTGTAAATTCAAGAGCATATTAATCTGAGAAACATTATATATAACATTTACCTTTTAACTTACTTATGATTGCTTGAGTTTGATTAATTAGTTGTTACTTTGTGTTTCTCTATTCATCCAGCATTTTTATTATAATAATTATCAATGAATCCATTTATTCCTTCATCGTGACAATATTAACGACATTTTCATAAACAATACTACAAACATATTCAAGGCTAAAACAAAATGTATTGAAACTTGTATTTTTTGTTAAATTTTGCATTTCAGTTTAGTTATAAGGATTGACTCCAAGTATTGTTTTGTATTTAACCAAAAATCATAGTGCAAACTTTTGTAAGACCGGCTAATTGGAGCCATGTAGTGTGAATATAGTGTTCTCAGTTTATACTTGAATGAATATTAAAAAAATATTCTTAAATAAAAATTGAATCCTTATGGTGCTGACATACTGCACTTGTTTAAATAGGATGGAAGATTTCACCAGTTTTCTAGTGTTATAAGCCATTTATGGATTTTATAAATCATTTTTTGTTTAGAAAATATTTGGATCTTATATAATTTATTTTTAATTGTTTAAAAATATATATTAAATGTATTTTACTGAATGCTGTAAATAATAAAAAATTTAATGTGATTATTTGCAGTTGTCTAGGAAAGCCAATGACTTTAAATATTGCTCAAAAGACTTCTCGTATGGGCCAAAGTCTTTCACTGGACATGACACTGGGCATGTTGGAAACCACTGAGTGCCTTTTTGAAAGAAGAAACTTCACGTCTTCCTTGTTGGGGTTTGGGCTTCCGGTGGACGATAAACAGCCACACTACTGTGAGGTGAGTGTCAGTTAATTAATGGCTTGTACACCTTTGTCAGCATATTGTCCTTGAGGTCATAAGTAACATTTCTCAAGTTTTGAGAAAATAATGATGGAAAGTTTGACCAGTTTAAATATTTTAATGATTAATACAGTTTTATACGTTAATCACAGGTTAGAGAAATTATAAAATATTTCAAATTTTTAAACCTCAGTAAGATGTTCAGTCACAATTTTTTCAGAATTTACCGAATGTCACTTACGACCTTGTGTTTCTCATACAGTTAATACTTAATATTAAGACACCCCTATTTTAAAAAGTACCGTTTGTTTTATTTAACGACTCCTCTAGGGCACAATGATTTTTATCTTTTCATTGGCTATTGGACGTCAAACACATGGTCATTCTGACATATTTCTTTAGAGAAATCCGCTGCCACCACACAGGCTACTCTTTCCGATAAGCAGTGAGTGGTCTTTTATATGCACATCCCCACAGACAGGACAGCACATGTCACATCCTTTGATGAACCAATTGTGGACCACTGGTTGGAATGGAAAATAGCCCAAACTGCAAATGGGTCTACTGAGAAGGGTTGATCCGATGACCAACCACTTCACAGGCAGACACACTACCATTTCCCCTACTTTAAAAACATTGATCAGTATTTATTATATACATTTATTTACATAACTATTTAAATATTCTTAATACTATACTTCATGTCACTGGAAGTGGGATATCAAAACACCAGCATTTTTCAGTTAAAAAATAAGTGCCAAAAGCATTATATATGGTTGCTACAATAACAAAAATCGTAATTGAAAAGTTCAACAAAAAAACCCTGGCTAAAAATGTATAAAATAGTTTTTTCATCATAAATATTTTTAATATTCAGTATATCTTCTTGAAATGTTGTATAAAAATTTGGTTTTTTCATTTTATTTCCAAAACCGTTTTTGTTCTACAATCCGCAGAAGAAAAGGGAGGGATTAAAAAATAGTATTCAGATATTTAATCAGAGCTTTCCCCAGAGCCATAAGGTGCTACAGGCTATGTTCCCTTAGCTTGCTATGTAAGCGACTTAATATTTGCTAAGCAGCTTCAGTGTAGCACCATGTTGCTTTAATTTGAGGCATGTAGAAAATGGAGCACCTCTACATGTCAGTAACTTGGTCAGACAAAGGTATTCACTCCTTGGGAGGGGTGGGGTACATTTTTCTATTGAATAGGGACCTTGGAATTGATCATAACATGGATTGCACGATTAGCTAAATGTTGACAGATGGTGTATGTAAGCACCGTAAAAACATCCTGGGGGAAGGCTTGATTTAATATTGAAATGAGTAGTGGACTTTGAAAGTTAAAATAAAAATTGGTGGGAAAGGGTGGGTGAGTGTTTTATGATTGCTTTGAAAAGTAAAATAATAGACCACTGTCGTTGATATATGACTTACTTTCAAATGTCCTTAAAGAACTACCTTTCTTTAAAATTATCTAATTTTATTAGTATGGCATATGTCTTATCTCATTCTCTTGTGAGGCTGTTTATTGCTGGTTTCATTATACTGCTGATAACCACAAGTTATTTTTGAAAACTAGAGCTATATTGATTTGCCTGGTTTTATAGTTCAAATGAAGTCTTGACCTATTGGCTGTAAGGATACCAGTACTAATAATTTTCATTTTAATCAGGAGCACACTCAGAAGAACTATTGATGGGGTTGGGTGTGTGTCAAGGAGTATATAGTGTTGTTACCAATTCATGCATGCAGATGTTCTGACTAAATTGTTTTCCATTGTGTTAGTTTTAAGTCTTGACGTCATGACTATCTATAGTGAGCCTTACTGGTCACACTGACTTACTGGTCACACTGACAACTTGTCAAAATTTCCAAATGTTTGACATTTAATAGTTCATGATTAATAAATCAGTGTGCATTTGTCGTGTCATTAAACCAAATCAAAATAAAAAATTATGGCTGTAAGCATATGGTTGTTGGGCTTTAAAGATATTGGTAATAATTATTATAATGACTAACATTTGTCACTGTATAAGGAACTGAATTTGTGGGGACAGGGGTGAAGGGGTAACAGTGTTATGTTACCAATGTATGCCTGACCATGAAAATGTTCTGACTAAATTGCTTTATATAGTGTTATAGCCTTGACCTCTTGGTAGTCTGTCCTTGGTTGCTGAGATGTGAATATGTCGGCAGTAATGTCTAACTGTTTTAGATGATGTCACTCCATCTAACCCAGCCTTTATGTTTGCTCAGTGAGTGATAAGATTTTCTGCTAAACTAAGCTAAAATACATTTTATTCCAGTATCTCCTTACATATAAGTCCTAATTTCCTGGAGAAGGAAAAATGAAGTTGAGTCAAAAACTATTTTTAGAAATGACTAGTGTGTCCCTTCAAAAAACATAGTTATGAAATGTCAAACACAGCTTAGTAAAAGTTAAAAAAATACTATCTCATTGCAAAATCAGCTTCATTAAAATAGATTTACAACATCCCTGACATTTTGAAAGTAGGAAGGAAAATTTTAAATATTTGAAAAGAGGATAATATTGTACTGATAGTTAGTAAAAAAAAAAAAAAGTGTATGTGTATTTATGTATATACATGTATATATTCAACTAAGTCTATCACAAGTAGTAGCTGGAGATAATATAAATTCAATGCTGTTTTGAGATAACTGATTAGGTAATCCACCTAGGTAAAAATGAAATGGTATTAATAAACTAGCTTCTTGTTACCTCAGATTTTGACATTTCCCCTTAAAGTTTTAGGAGAGTGAAAATAAGTTCTCTGTGTGTTATCTGAATGGTAGACTGCTGCAGTCAGAGATGATCAATTAAGAACCATGCTGTTTAATTTGTGTGCTGTTCCCACTTCACTGACCTCTACTAAATATCAAAAGGAACTCGGTAACAGCATTTCTACATCTATTTCTTTTGGATGTGTCACCGTAACCTTTTATTTTTCTGTCTGATGTTTTGTTAAGTTCATGTTTAACATGGAAAAGGCGACTCATACCATTTAGAGTGTTAGTATTAGTGAGCAGGTTAAAACTATTAAAATCTAACCATAGGTAGTTAGGTATTATGTTTTCAGTGTTCTCCAAGTCAGTAAACAGCACCGAACCATATGTGTTCTGAAAGTGTTCAGTTTTGAGTCAAACTGGTTCAGTTTTGAGTCAAACTGGTTCAGTTTTGAGCCATGTTGGTTCAACTTTGAGACAACCTCATTATTTTGAAAAGCAAGTAAGACATGCCCACAATATTCTTGTTGCTAATTTGAAAGAGTAGCCCAGATTGTGGTAGCAGGTTTCCTCTAAAAGACCACGAGTCACAAACACCACAAGTCTGACACCTAATAGCTGTTGAAAAAATAATGTGCTGGGCTGTCATTAAACACACAATCCTATCCTGTGTGACTGATAGATTCGAGAGATAGTGTACAGATGATCATAATACGAAATTGGTTGTTGTATTTATTTTCATGCTTATATCCAATTAAAGTTCAAGCACGCTGTCCTGGGCACATAACTAAGGTTCCTGTGCTGTCTGCCCAGGACAGAGGTTAGTGTTAGTAGGAGACACGAAACCAGCTGCTTTTCTACAAACAGACAAAATAGAACAAACATGTACCACGGTCTTTGTTAAATCAGTTGTGGACCACTGGTCGGTGTAAGTGGTATACACCTACCCACTGAGTCTTGCAGAACACTCACTCTAGGTTGGAGCCTACACTGAGATTAAAAATCCCATGCCTCGACTGAGATTTGATCTCAGTACCTCCCATAGCTTAACCACTGCGATACGGAGGCCGGTAATACTAAATTACTACATGTGTTAGGTACTACTACCAAAAAATTCTAAATAAATAATAAATAAAATGTTTACATTAGAATAAATATATTTATTAAACATATTTTAATTAAACATTGTAAATGAAAATTAAATGTACCGGAATAATACCGGTACTTTAGAATGAATTGTTAGTATTTGATTTGTCTGTTAGAAGAGAAAAAAAGATTTACAGACAAGTTACACACATTAGTTATTATTGTCTAATGTAATAATTTAGTAAGTATGGCACATAGTCAAGAAGAAACCTGCTGCTACCACTTTGACTACTTCAATGTATTCATGGCTAAAGGTTGTTGTAGTTTTGTTTAAAACTTTAATGAACTCAGTTTTATGTGTAGGTACATTTTTGAAAATGATAACAGTTTCGTTTTCAGATTACAAACATTAAATTTAAAAAAAATTGCTTTATACAATTTTTTGTATACATACATATAAATAATATGAAAAGAGTTGCCAGAAAGTGTGTCTGTACATGTATGTAAATATTGAGCAGTTTAAAAAGAAAATACAACTTAACCTTAATCTCACATTATACATTCTAGACGTTTGACATTAGATGGCTACCCCTTCTTTATATACAAGTAAATTAATGAATATACAAATATTTTAAATGTTATGTTTTTTAATGCTATTTGTAATACATTTATGTTAAATGTTTGTAGAGCTGTCGCTTATTTTTAGACATGGATCTTGTGCCTCACATTAATATTCATTCATTATTCATATGGCAATGCATGTACTTCTTTGTCAACATCTACAATACAATGTCATGTATATTTTCATAAAGAGAAAACACACAACTACTAATTGCATATATGCTGTTATAGTCTCTGGAATATATCCATTTTTAAAAATAATTATGAATTAAGGTAATTTTAAAATACTATGGACTACTGTTGCAGTAATAATAGAGAGGAAAGCTTTCTTTGGTATCGTGAAACCAACCTCGTTAAGAGAGATTTCTATATTAGACATTCAAATACCTGTTTAGACAGAAGGCACTGTATATATTTATGGATGGCCCATGCTTATAAAATATTTAATGTGTAGACTAATGATGATGTAACTCCTTCACGTTTTTTGTGTGGCATTGTCTTGATGTTAAAGCTCAAAATTATGTGGAAGTTTTATAAGCATTTAGTCCAACTGATAATAAACTAGGATTTATCAATTTAAAAAAACATTTATTGGTATTTACAATTTATGTTATCACAAGTATATATTAAGCACTTGGAGATCATTAAGTTTACAAATTAATTTGCCAGGTATAGTAGTACAAACATAATAATATCTACATCGTATGTATTAATTATTTACATGTAGCACCTGTTGTTGAATATATACACTGGGTGCAGATAGGAACTAGTGAGTATGATAATTATATACAGTCAAACCTGTCTTAAGCAGCCACCCAAGGAAGTAAGAAACTGTGGTCTCTTAAAACAGGTGGCTGCTTAATACAGGATAAAATATATTAAATTTTCTGATTTGGGAGAAAATAAAGGTGGTTGTTTAACATAGGTGGCTGCTTAATACAAGTGGCCGTATGGGCAGGTTTGACTGTACATACTTTTATATAGGTTCACGGTAAGTAAAATAACTACAAACATTGATAGAGGTACAAAACATAGATACAGGTAGAAAAATAGCAACATTTACTTGTTATCTCATTCACATTACTGTGTTATGAGTGTAGTCTGTCCATCCATTTTCTATAGTTATTATTATGTAGACTATTTATGTTTGCACAGATATTGTATAAATTGAAAATTATCTTGAAATTATTAAACATTTCAGTTCTTAAGGAGTAATGTTTGAAATTAACAATATCAAAAATGCCATATTTATATGACTATGGCGCAAATGATGGACTTAATTATTTGGCTAGTTCATTGGGTTGTTTATATATACCGTATTGTTTCTATTTATAGCACCCCCTCTAATATAAGCACCGCTCACCCCCATTTTCACGAGAAATAGTGCCCTTAAAATTGTACCTGACTGCAGACTTGCAGTGAATAACATATAATATGTAAGCATATCAACCGAGTGCCTAATTCAACACATGGAAAATGGTGTTTCCATATTCCAAATACCCTTTCATTTACCGACTTTTCGTTAAACTCATCTGGTTAACACTTTTATATGTGTGTAAGAGAAAAACAGACTTCGTAAATTCGGGCCATGATATTTTTGAACAACATGCCATTTTTTGTCCGGTGTAACTGTTTACTAAATCCACTGTGAAAAGATCTGTTTCCTGCCGGTGTATATGTAAAATGTTCCCACTGGGAAGCAGAGGTTTTTTTTTTTTACACGTATTACAAAACATTGTTTAATACTCTAATTAGCAGACCCCTTTTTTATCGCATCCGGATGCTATAAATAGAAACAATACAGTAGTTTTGATTAATAAAATCAAACACACAGGTTGTTGTCAACTGCAATAAACAAGTTATCTTTCACATATTCTGCTACAGAATAAACATTTTCTTTCTATACAAACAATATTGGTTTTCTTACATTCTTCACTTAAACTTATTTTGTAAAAAAGCTAAAGCTGCCTTTCTATAAACTAATAACAGTAATCCACAAATAGAATTACAAGACATATTCAGAAGTGAAAAACATTTTCTCTCTGCATGAAATCATTTACAGTATTTGAAATGATGTATCAGTATATTCTCACTGGTGTTTATATGTGATATCATGAATAAAACCCATTTCCTAATTCATATTACAATCTGGGTAAAAACAGATGTAGATTGAGTAGACCTTTTATGATAGTCAGATGTTATCAGTTAGGTCAGTGTTACTGCCTCCTCAAAGATCAGGTGATCCAGCCACTGATTTGATTGGAATTCTTGGTGTAGTCCATTTGTGATATTTCAGTCCTCATTTATTTGTCACCTAGTGATCATGTTACTTTGTAGTTCTTGGAGAAACCAGTAGACCTCAAAGAGAAGTCTATTACCAGTCATAACCATTTTAGGTGCCTGACTATTTCCTAGTTTAATATCCAGCACAGTATTATTATGCATAATAAACGTTCTTCATCCTGTGAGTGTGTAACTTTCATTTTCAGGTGAAATATATCTTGTGATAGTATGTTGTTTGATTTTTTACCTGAAAGCAAAACAGTATGTCTCTATAAATCCAGGACAGTAGAGTTCAATACCAAACAAGATTTTAAGTTGACTATAATTAATTTTCTATACTGAATTTTATGATGCAGCTGTTTATATTTTTTTACTGTGGTAGTCATTTTCATTTGATTGATATTTTCAGCTTTGATTTTAAATTACAAGCATATGACCCTTTATCTGGTCATCTGGACTGGTAATAAAACTTTAAATCTGGACTCAAGGCTTAAACTTAAAATCTTGTGCGGTTTTAAACTCTAGACTAAGTTTAAACCTTGAAGATAGATAGGATTAACTCCAGGTTTACTTGACATTGACAATGATCACTTTTCTGTCACACTTACTACAAGTTATCACCATGGTCTACTGACAGAAGTCTATCACAAGATAATGGAATGTCTACCATGATTTATTGGCAGTTCTGTCACGAGTAACAGGCAAGTCTGTCACGAGTTACTGGCAAGTCTATCACGAGTTACTGGAATGTCTGCCATGGTCCCTGGCAGTTCTGTTACAAGTTACAGGCAAGTCTATCATGAGTTAAGGAATGTCAGCCGTGGTCCATAACAGTTCTGCCACAAGTTACAGGCAAGACTGTCACCAGTTACTGGAATGTCTGCCATGGTTTACTGGCAGTTCTGTCATGAGATACTGGCAAATCTGCCACAAGCTTCTTGTACATCTGCCATAAGCTACAGGTGCACCAATCTACAGGCAAGTCTTCCACGAGCAGAAGCAGGTTCTACAAGTTTATTTCTGAATAACTGTGTGGCGCATCATTTTCCTGTGTGCTGTTTCTGAACGAAGGGTTGTAGTAACCACCACTGTTAGTAGCATTGCCTCGATATTCTGGAGGAACTTTGGGAAGTTTACGAATATCAATATCATCTTCATATTCATTCTTTGAACGTGGTGGGTTCTCATTCACATATGAATGTTGTTTGATTTTGTGAACATTATCGTGGTCTTCATGATTAACTGGCTTTCCACTTTCAGCATCCAGAGTTTGATAGCTTCCTGCAGATACTCGCCCAACGTGTGGTCCATTATTAGTTTTCCCATCAGAAATAACAGTAACCTTGATCTCATCCTTTTTATCACCATTTTTCTTTTTACGGAGATACCGTTTTGAATCATAACCAAGTGAAGGAAGTTCTCTCGGAGAGAATGTTCTTGGTTGTACAGGATAACTTTCTTTCTGTGGTTTACGTCTTATAAACATTAAGTAGAGTATGGCCACTAAAATTGCGAGAAATATAACACCACCAATAATAGCACCTATAATAATTCCCAGTTCACTTGACTGTTTCTCTGTAGTAGGAGTCAGTGTTGTTGATACAGGTTTGGATTTTGTTGGACTTTGAATGGAATCAGAGTCCGTCAGATTATCAAGACGTAATGCTTTGACAGTTATTTCATATCGCGTTCCAGCTTTAAGGCCCCTAATCTCATACTGAGGAACCTCTGGTCTCAGTTTTTCTGATTTTCCTTTGTTGGTAGGATCTGACAGTTGTTCATATTCAACATACACACCAACAACATAGGCCAGACCACTTGCTGGGATAGTCCATGACACAGTTATTGTACTTTCAGTGGTTCCAGTTACTGAAGCTTCAATATTAAGACGTGGAAGGGTTGTTGGTGCTGCAGTAGTTGTTGTGGTCATTGGAGTAGTTGTGTAATAGTCCTCACATTCTGGTTCTGTGTATTCATAGTTGCATGTAAAATCACCCAAGGCCACCAAATTAAACAGTTTATCCACTGGAGTGCTGCAGCGCTCCCTTCCACTGAGAGTAATGGTATTTTCAAGCTGAGCACTTCGCAGCCACCTCAGTTTGCAGTCACAGTTTAGAGGGTTCTTCATAAGATGTAGTTCTAAATGTGTGCTGAAGTTGTAAAATGTGCACCGATCCAGAGTCTGAATTTGATTTAAGCTCAGAACAAGATTGGTCAACGAATCTTTTAATCCAAAAAAGCTTTCTTGTTTCACATTTGATATTTTATTCTCAGTAAGGTCCAGAGTTGTTAGATTTTTTAAATGCTTAAATGTGAAATTCTTGATGACCTCAAGCCCAGTGTTGTCAAGATTTAGAGACTGTAGACTTGTTGCTTCACCAAATCGGTCCCATGATGTACTGGGATCCAGTTTAGTTGTCTGGAAGTTTATACTGTTGATGGAAGTCAGGTTTGCAAAGGATGGCAAGACGATGGTGGTTGTGGCTGGTTGTGTCTGATGGTCCAAGCGAAGATAGGATAAATGTGATAATGAAGCAAAAGCCTTTTCATGGAATGTCTGGATTTTATTATTCGAGAGGTCGAGACTGATGAGATTAGGAGTGTTTACAAAAACATTCTCAACTACAGAGGTGATGTGATTACCTGCAAGATTCAGATACTGTAGTTTGTCCTTGTCCAGCAGGAAAGCAGGATTTGTAGGAATCGCCAAAATGCCAATATTTTGTAGCTGGAGATTTTGCAAAGCTGTTAAGTGTTGCAGGATTGTTAAATTAGAAAATGAAATTTCATTAAAACTCAGGTCAAGATATTCCAGTTTGTCTTTTATGCCAGCAAAACTGTCAGATTCTATCACTTTGATGAGATTATGTGATAGGTTTATTTCAACAAGTTTGTGGAACTGTGTAAATGAATAACTTGTAATTTTTGATAAATGACTGTGAGAGATTTCCAGTTTTTCTAATTTAGGAAGACTCTGTAGTGCTTCATGTGGCAGACCCACAAGGTTTTGATTTGTAAGCACTAACTTCGTGACCTCATCAAGTCCATCAAAAACATTGGCTTCAATAGAAACAATATCCCAGCTATCAAGACGCAAAATCTTTAGTTTAGAAAATCTCAGAAATACACTCTCTGTTAGATCATTATTCTGCACCTTGTAATTTTCCATGGTTAGTTCCAACAAGTTTGTCAGATTTGCAACAGCAGTAAATGGAGGTGTTGTATTCCTATCACCAGCAATCTTCAGAACTTGTAAACTTTCTTCGAGTCCATTGAAAGCATTGAGTGATATGTTATTCAAATTGATATTATTTGTTATATCCAACTGTTTTATGAGAAGTCCATTAAAAGCATTGTCAGGTATATACTGAATATCGTTAGCAAACAGAGTGAATTCTGCTATTGTTCCATTGTAAAGACTTGTGTTGCTGATGACAGGGATTTGTGTCAACTGCCGATGTCGACAGTTGATAATAGGAGCTCCTTGTGGTCCTTCACAAGGACAGTTTACAATGTTTGCAAGTATGCTGCAGTCAGTTGTCTCCCCTGTCACCTCTCCAAGCTGTTTTAACAAGATAAAGCAGCTGATAATGTAAACAGTCACAAGTAGCATTGCCATCTCTTCTAATGATTAAATCTGAAAATTAATAGTAAATGTAAGTAAGTGAAAAAAGTAGAATATTCTGTATCTTTATTTTTTAAATTGAATACCTGTCAGTGATTATGTATCTATCCCGTTTCCACTGGGTCAGATTAGAGAAAAACAAATTCTATAAAAATAATAAAAGTTGCTTAAGATATAAGATGATTGTAATATATTGTGTTAATATGGTCCTTCAAAACACAAAAAATAATAAAAACAAATGATAATAATAAAATAAAAGCTATTTCATTGGGTTCCTCTTAACTAAAGTTTGTATTACAATGTATATGAAGTATGAATATAACTGAAACATATTCTTGAAAAAAATAAGTACTTAAATAATTGATTAGATAATTATGTATATTAGAATGTCATTACTTTTTGAGTGTGTTACACATCAAATATAACTGAAGGAATATGTGGTATTTCAAACCCATTAACAAGTTGTGATTGTGTTCAGTGATACAACTTTCCTTCACTGTATTCAACAAGGAGCTATTGTTATACCAGGGAGATATTGCACATTGGTTAAACATTATCCTCATAGAGTTGGCAAATCTTTTGAAGAAATGGACAATATATTTTACCAAAATGTTTGAACAATATATATATTTTTTGGAGATAAATGATTATATACTTGAAATTTTCATTGAAATACATTATAAAATTTTATTTTGTTATTTGTGGTTGATGGATGGAATACATGTGCTGGTTTAGAGAGAGTAGCATATTAGACAGTTTTTATTGTGTTCGAAACTTAATCTGTTTTAGTGTTTGAAATTCAGACAAATTTAAGACAGAACTTTTAAATAGTTAAATAGTCAGCAGTTTCAAGAAAATGAGCATACTGTATAATATATTTATAGTTTTGCAACCACAAACCATTATAGACCAGCATTGCCAATTACCATCACAAATATTGAGGTCAGTGGTTCAGACAGATTTTTGTGATTTGTTAGTTTTCTGGATTACGCAGTGCACAGTAATTCTTTTGTTATTTGATTGACCTTTTTACAGCTGATTTAATTGTGTATTATCAATATCAGTATGTAAAATGTAACATAGCAACATAAAGTGATTGCTGTAATTGGCTCCATAAATCAATATATGTCATTATGGAATCACTGTTGTCATGGCATCAATAAACAAAGGAAATTAGTCTCTTTGTATATTATTGTTTAGTTTTATATTCTGTGTTTTTTTCATAGCTATTAAGAAATATTTCTCTAAAAATATGCTATATGTGTATATCTTTTTTTAATGTAAACAGACATAAATGTATTATGCCATTATAGAGAAATCAACAATTGAAATACATAGTATTTAACCTGGAAGTTGAATTAATATCATGTTTGTTTTTAATATTAAATATTTTTTTATTTGAAAAAGATTAACATAAAATACATAATATGTAATAAGTTGTAGACATAATGTAAGAGAATGCATTGTTAGACAAATGTAATAAGTTGTAGACATAATGTAAGAGAATGTATTGTTAGACAAATGACTGAATAAACAAAGTGCTGGGGTGTCATTAAACAAACATTCTTTTCTTTGATACCAAGAAATCATCATTGGAATATTTTAGAAGATAAATCCCATATTAAGAACAGATCAAAAATTAAAAGTACAACAGATTTTAAAATTGACAAAAGTAAGAGACTCCTTCAGATATTCTGTGTTTTATTACAATTTGTATGTTAACCCAGAATATGTTCAAGCAGAGTTTATATAAAGTTTTTTGTGTATCTTGTAACGTGATAAGTTGATACTTGATAGTATTTCCTCACAAGACATTCCTGCCAGGTATTGTCATCCAGGTGTGTTCAGGTGGGACACATTATTTCACCGTCATGTGCACTGTTGTTATCTGGGTCATGGTTGCCTCATCTTAGTTAATGGGGAACTCGGACATAACTCACATTCTAACATACTTAAGCTCCTTAAACTGCCTTAAAACCTGGTCATATTGTGTCTAACTACATCAGTTAATCCAGTACCAACATTATAATCTCATCAAAGTGTTATGAAAATCAGATAGATTGTATTGCTTTTAGTATTTTATCTACACGTATGTCCAATCTATTATTGTGTAGATCTCATGTTGAGATTTCACTTATTTGATAATTGTAAATAAAACTATATATTTTCGTACAGCTATTACATACTATGAGTTACCAGTTATTTTCTTCAGTTGACACAAATCAGTGTAATATATTAAAAATAAATAAAGATTAAGCAATGTTATAAAGAGTTTTGGAAATAACCTACCTGTAATGACCTACATACACCTGTATAATGCTCACCTTTATGGGGCTGTGGCTAGTAATGAAACAAGACTGAGTGGCAACAGTAGCTTTCCTTCTGAAGGTAAATCATTGTTCTAATTACAGGTAGGCCACCAGATTGGGCTAAGATCTCTTCCTGTCTCTTGTCAGTCCTTACTCTAGCTGTTTACTAATTGTTTCTGTTCTGTGTGTAATGAGTCATATCGCCTCCACATACCTGAATGACAGGATTTACCTGTGACCAATCAGAACGACCGTCTGAGCGTGGTCGCACTCTCGTAACTTGACTGTCACTATGCACAGAGAATCTTTACTTATGTCTATATATGACTATTTATAGTTACCATTGAACATAATGGGATGGTGTAGGGCTTTATGATCAAGTTAACTTTTCAAGGGTTTTTTTTAAATTTATTTTGAAAATATAGCTTGGGATTTTAAATAGATGTAATAAAATATACTGAACTAAAAGTTGTATGATTGTAGACAGGAGAAACTTCAGCAATAAGTTAAATATCTTGTGAATTACCATTTTCTTTTTTTAGATTTTGTTTTAATTCAATCTTTCATTTGCGTATTAAAATTTATATAATGTTTATGATTAATTTTCTAAAAATTGTTGTCTCTAAAAGTAAAATTAACTGAAAATTACACATTAAATTTTTTTATAAATGATTTCGTGTTTATTATTATTATTATTTCCAGTATTATTGCACAAAATTAATAATTTAAGCATAATTTTTATATAACTGCCTGCATTTAGTTTCCGTTTTATAAAAAGGTCATGTTGTCACATATATATGTACAAATTTGAGAGAATTCTTGTTTATTGTTTATTTTGTAGTAAGTCTATATATAACAAAGTTAATTAATATGTCATGCTATCTACCTTGAGATATTGTTTCTTTTGAGATGACAAAACACAGGTAGCTGACCTTTCAGAGTGTTTATATGTTACTGCATTCTGTCACACTGTAATAGTAGGTGCTTTATGAACATTATCTTAATTGGTAATTAACCCAAAAGGATGTTCTTTGTTTCTTGTCATCTGTAACTCGTTAATTATGTAACCAACCACCTGTCACTTTTTTAATAGCTGGTAATTTGATGGCAGATACAAATTAAAGCACTGGAATTGAGTGAAATATTTTTTATTCAGTCTACAGAAATATAATTTAGTGGCAGCCATTATTATTTATTTTGTCATCATTTTGCATTTGAGACCTAATAGCCACTTATTAACCAATGTTTCATTAAAGATTAAAAAAATATATATATTATAAATTTTGTTGTAATACAACCCAAAGTGATCATTTAAAATATACCAAATGAATTGTCTTGCTTTTTCTAACATATTGAATACAACAATAAAATTCTCGCAAATGTGAATATAAAAGCTGTTAATATGATGTTATATATAAGAAGAATGAGCTGTTCTGTCATGTGTAGACAGGTAGAACAGTCATGCATACATTGTAGGGTAGCCTCAGGCAATGTATTTCAAATACTGGACACCATACTGTACTTCCATTGTAGTGATTACAGTGCATTATATAACCCATGGTTACACATCTCAAGGCATACTTTTGTCATCACCATGCTTACGGTAATAGAAGACAAATAAATTGAAAACCCTTATAAGACTCTTTGATTTTTACTTTTTACCAACAGTTAAGCACTTTTCCATAGCATAGTAATTCCTGTAGCTCTGCTAGTAGAGTCAATATGCAAAGAATAGCTAATGTTTCTTATACCTTTAGGTTTAATGCAGCCTGCTTTATGTTTAACTCAGTTGTATAGCTTGTGACTGAGATGTGGTAGGTCATAGGATCGATACCCTGGCCTCAGTGATCCCACTGAGGTTTTTTTACATTCCATTCAGTACTCAAAAACTAGTATATCAATGGCTATACACTGTTTCACAGGAATCCTGCATATTTAATGCAATATTTTGCTAAAAAGCTTCTAAATAAAATATGTGTGCATCATGGTTTACACAAAATATTTCCAACGTTAATCGATTTTAATTTGTTTAAATACACAAAAACCTATTACTTATGAGAAGAAAAAACCATGGATATACATGTATTAGTATTATAAACATAGAATAGTGGATAATGCATATGATGTATGCATATAATATAAACAAGACAGTTATTCAGTTAATTATGTGAATGAAATAATATGCTTGACTCCCATTTTTGAATGCTTGACTCCCAAAATAAAACCCTGTGAGTCATGATGACTCCCATTTTCCACATGCTAGGTAGAACCCTGGCTATGGGTATGTGTTGATCTGTGTGAGAAAATAAACATTAAATTTATTGCTAATAATAAAAACAAGTAGCTGTCTAGTGATAACCAGTTTCTTCTGTAGACCTTGTTTTGTAAATAAGTGTTTTGATGCCTGATTTAACAGTAATAGCATTAATTAAATAAATGTTATAGGGTGTCACTAAACACATTTCATTCCTATATTCAATTTCAAAGCCTTATGTTAGTGATAACCAGTTTCTTCTGTAGACCTTGTTTTGTAAATAACAAGTGATTTGATGCCTGATTTAACAGTAATAGCACTAATTAAATAAATGTGATAGGGTGTCATTAAACACATTTCATTCCTATATCCAATTCCAAAGCCTTATGTTAGTGATAACCAGTTTCTTCTGTAGACCTTGTGTTGTATCCAATTCCAAAGCCAGATGGTCATTGGATTTTTCTCATGTTTTAAGCAAGAAAGAGCAATAAAAACAGATATTGTCCCCTAGTGTAACAAAAGATTGCAGCACCGTGAGCTTGTTCATTTACTTTGGGTTTTTAGGCTTCTCCTGTTAAAACACAGATTATGACAATTTGTAGGTATTGTTCAAACTTGCCTCAAGCTGTGTGTTAGTGTATTTTCGTTACTGACTCATGCACAGCTATTGACTGGAGGAAAAGCCTGTCCCTTATGTATTTATGACTTTATAAAGTTATGTCAAGTTGGGAAAGCTTTATAATACGTCCTGATGAACGTCTGTCAACATTTTTACACACTACATCAGCTAGGTGTGTTTGCTTTTAGCTTAGAAGTGTTTAAACATGATGGCTCTTGTTCATGATATTGTTTCTCCACTTTGTGTGTCAGGTCTTCTGTCAGTGTCTGTTAGCTAAGATGTTTGTTCAGAGATTTTTCTCAAGTGATACATTGACAAAAATATTAGTCAGACTTTTGTTGAAAATCAACGTTTTGTTTTTGAGATGGTTTAAGAAAATGTACATATTAATATTACTTTACATTTGAAAATTAAATGTAAAAAAGTAAAGTTTGTTTTATTTTACGATGCTTCTAGAGCACATTGATTTTTATTTTATCATTGGCTATTGGTAATTCTGACATATTTATTTAGAGGAAATCTGCTGCTGCCATATAGGCTACTCTTTTTGATAAACAGCAAGGGACTTTTATATGAACCGTCTCACAGACAGGACAGCACATACCACAGCCTTTAATTAAACAGTTGTGGACAGTTATGGAAATTGAAAATGATACCTAATAAAGATTTTTCATTTTATTAATCATCTTGAGCTTTAGAATTCTCCAAAAATGCATTTGCCATAGTCTTCAAAATCCATTAGTCCATCTAATACATGTATATGCACTTTGGCCAGTGTAATAATTTAGTTAGATGCTGAAATGGGCTATGGTTGCTATATTCTACAAGTACTGACCACTTGAGCTTGGAATTTATTCAACCTACAGTGTCTGCTGAGTAATCATGGCCATGGTCTATCATAAGCACACTGGTGAATAATTAACTTGCTTAATACATGAATTTTGAACTCTTGTTAGTTTTCAATCCATAATAAGTCTGAAAAGAACAAAAATATATTAAATAAAATAAGAAAAATAGCCAATGGTGTGGGACTTTTGAGACACCCTGTATACTAAATCCACTCATTTTTTTTTTTAATGATCCTATTTGGCTGTTGATATATATACATTTCAAAAAAAAAAAAGGCGTGTTCAACAGAAGTTGGTACCTGGTGAAATTGAGATGATACAGTTCATCACTGAACCTATGACTAAAGTCCTAATCAAAATTGTACATAACCATATTTTTGCTTATTACATAAGAGTGGTG
>JAULBS010077418.1:0-19881 GCA_032355785.1 Symmetromphalus regularis
ACCATATACATAAACACAAATGGGTTACATGAAGAACATTATATACATAAACACACAAATGGGTTACATGAAGAACAATATGCATAAACACACAAATGTGTTACATGAAGAACATATACATAAACACAAATTGGTTACATGAAGAACAATATGCATAAACACACATGGGTTACATGAAGAACGATATACATAAACACACAAATGGGCTACATGAAGAACCATATACATAAACACAAATGGGTTACATGAAGAACATTATATACATAAACACACAAATGGGTTACATGAAGAACATTATACAGTTATACATAAACCCACAAATGGGTTACATGAAGAACAATATACATAAACACACAAATGGGTTACATGAAGAACAATATACAGTTATACATAAACACACAAATGGGTTACATGAAGAACAATATACATAAACACACAAATGGGGTACATGAAGAACAATATACATAAACAGACAAATGGGTCACACTACTTTTCTATTTTGATGATTGTGTACATATTAGTTGTCATGACTATTTTGTATTTCCCACTATCTTCAAAAAAATGAAATTGCTTCCTTTTGAAAGAAAAATTGTGCTTTGTTTCTTTTTTTGGCTTCTTTTTTTTTCATGTAATAAATCTTAATTTCTGTTCCAAAAATGTTTTCCGTGATGAGACAAAAATGTTTTATCTGCTCTAGCTTTAATAGTCATTTTGTGAAATGTTCTTTGCTACAGTTACATGTTTTACATGGTTAATAATGTTGTTTATTGATAATATAATACTTCACATAAAGTAATGAATTTGCAGTTGGAGCCCCATGTGAATGGTCCCTTCACTCCAGACTTGGCACATCCTATTTCGATTCTCGGAGAAACTGCCAGGAAGAATGATTGGCCACTTGACATAAAAGTTGGTAAGAATGCATTCTTATTTCTCTTTTGATTCACTTTCAGTTTATAAGCGAACAGTTAAGTTTGTTGGGGGGGGGGGGGATAACTAAGAATATTCATGTTAGTATACATATTAACAATTTCATACTACAAAGTAAATAATTATATTTACAAAAAGTTAACAATAAATAAATCTACAGAAATGTTTAATATTTATTATGCTAAACCCACTATGAAGAGCAGAGGAGACAAAACAAATGGAATTGATAGGAAAACAAACAAATGGAATTGATATGAAAACAAACAAATGGAATTGATAGGAACCGTTCACATCAAAGTGTGTAAAGCTGCTTTGCGGTTCATACTTCCATGAACCTCAAACATTGTCAAGTTCAATTCTTATAATTCAAAATGTATAATTTTGTCATTTATATAAAGTTTTTCAAATAAAAATCAAACTCTTTTTCTAGCTATTTACTATTTCATGATTGTGCAAAACTGAGGTTCATGCATCTATGAACATTGTTGTTTTTTAAGTCGCATGATGTCATTTGGACCAATTCACGTATTTATAACAGATGTATATTTACAAAATGGAATTATATATATATGTATGTTTTGTGAGTGTAGAACAGTGTTCCACAGGGAAACTCAAAGGGTATAGGCCATCGTGAACAAAGCTTCAATTAACTTGAACTTGACAATTATAAAAATAAAATGCTAAAAAATGTTTTGACCACTATGTCTTTTTTTACTGATACAGTTATAATTAGTGTTTTTTTAAAAATAATGTGTATTTTAAAATGTATTGTACCAACATTCAGACAGCTTTCCCTTATAAAGTTGTAATCTAACTCTTAAAATGTTACATTACACACACTTACAGAATAAGTCACTGTGAGGCAACTCTTAATTTTATATTTTTGTTTATGGTCGAAATGGAGGAGGGAATGAAAATAAAAAGGATTAGATTTTTTAAAATTTTGGTTTACGTGTAACATTCTTTCAAAAGCAGAAATGACTGAATAAAAAAATAAATCAGCTACGAATATGTTTTTTTTTATTTATTGTAAAAATACATTTTTAAACAATGTCTTTTAGAAAGACCACGCTGTTAAAATTGGTAAAATAAAAACATAAAAAGACCTATTATTCACATAAATAAAGAGATTAAAGTAATTATAATCAATAATACTTATATATCATGAAGGTGTGTGTCAAATCAGGTATGATTAGAATAACTCTAAAATATTGATAAATTTAAATGAAAATCAAATTCCCCCATATATATTTTGTATGTTGTTTTTACTAAAGTGTACTTCATGAAGGTGTGTGTCACATCAGGTATGATTGGAATAAGTGTGGCAGCTGTTTTTAAAAAAAAAATACACTTCAGTATATTTTAAATTGAAAACAGGAGTTAAAGGAGAGTTGTCCCCAATCCAGCTAACAACAGCCCTGTTTTAATATATAATATGTAACATGTTATTAATTTTATTTGATTGATTAATATATTTTTTATATATATATATATATATATATATATAATGTGTGTTTGTGTTTTGTGAGTGTAGTATATATAAATATGTTCTGTAGGTTTGATTGGAAGCTGTACAAATAGTAGTTACGAGGATATGAGTCGCTCTGCAAGTATCGCGAGACAGGCTTTGAAGCATGGTTTGAAGGCTAAGAGCAAGTTCACAATCACACCGGGGTCGGAGCAGATTCGTGCGACTATAGAAAGAGATGGGCAGGTGGGTTAATAAAAACAAATATTTATTTAATGATTGGGTTATGTAATGAAAGTCAGCCTCTTTGGTAGGACACTGGACTCTCACGCTGAAGTCAGTGAATTAGCCATTTGGCGATTTCATAATGCAATGCATTTGCCAAATTCCATTTTAATTCGCATTTGGCGAATTGGCGAATAACTGCTTAAACCCTGGCTATAATCTATTGGTGGTTCCTTTGGAAACCGGATGTTTTTGCGGTAAATAATTATGTTGTGATTCTTGCAATTTCAAAAACAACACTGTTTCGATTCACTTTGCGGTCTTGTTGTCAGCAGAAGTACTTCTAGATATTTTCAATGGCATATCTTTTCAAATAATATGGTTGTTTATTCTATATATTGCATTATTAAATTTTAATTAAAAATAATTGTCTGGTGATTGTGGAAAAAGTAACAAGAACATGTTTTTTATTCTGTTTGCAAAACGGGTAGACGTTTACAAAATGGATATAGGGCTGAAAGATTTCCCCACCAAATAATGTTTTAAAATTTAATTGTTTTAACAGGTGTTTTTTTAAAAAAAAATTTTTTATTAAATTATAAAAAATAAAAAATAAATTTTTTAATCTCCCCTGAAAAAAGGTCATAGACGAAGGCCTACATGAGACAAACAGCACATTAATTTAATACATTTTGTTTTTGCTGTGCTCCCATTTTTTTCAAACTTCTTCCATTTCTTATGGGAAGGGAGAAGTCACTTCTCCCACTTTTTATATCCTAGATTAGTGCCTGATTAGTGATCAGGAAAACTTGACATTTTAAAATATTCAAGAATTGGCATTATTATGGGAATCGAGTTATAGAATATCAAATGTGACATTTCTATGCATGGTGAGATTGGTCTTGAATTCTTTGTTGGCATTTGGAGGAAAAAACTGTTTGATGATAAAAGCGAATGACAAATGTCCAACAGCCAACTCAAGATTAATAATTAGGTTTCCATATGTTATAATTAATTGTCACACAGTGTTGTTCCAATGATCGATTATAATTAAAAGTTGATTGGTTGAAGGGTCCATTGATGTGATGATCGATTCTGAAATTTATAATTTATTGTCATAGAAAATGTTAACCGCAGTAACTATCTCCTTGCTCTTTGTTGGCAATAGGCCTATGGGCAATTGCATCGACCACTGAGACTCTCCTAATAGGTCTACAAGACATAGATGATAATGAAATATATACATGTATGTATATATATTTTAGAAATAGGTGCCTAGCTCCGAATTTATCTGATGCTTTCCAAATTACTATACCTTCTAACCGATTGTATAATTAAAAGTTGGTTGATTAGTGCCCACTGATTACGATCGATGATGAAATTGCAACCGATTCCCAACACTAGTCACAGATCGTCATAGAAAGTCAGTACTGTTGAGTTAGTGTACCATTTAAAAAATTATCAGTTATTATACCAGTGTATGTTTCAACAAGGTTGATTTAAGAAAACAATTGGTGTTTTAATTCCATTGCGATTAATGTGACTGCTTGACACATAACTATACGATTAGTACATGTAATTATGTACATGTATTATATTTGTTATTGGATTCAAACAGTGACAAATGATAATACATCAATGATACAACTTGCTGTTCTACATGTATGGACCAATTATTTGTGTGTATTATTATACCTCAAAGCAATACTGACAAAAAATTAAAATGTTCAAAATTAATAATAGTTAATAATAATGGCCATAGTTACCGTATTTAACACTTTTTATTTTGAAGGACCCTCCACCTCAGTGTGAGCACTGTCAGTGTTTTTTCACTGTCAGTCTACACTGACAGTGCTCACACTGAGGTGGAGGGTCTTTCTTCAAAATAAAAATGTTCAAAATTAATAATAGTTGTGTCATTTTTGTATTGACCATATTTATTTAACACATTTTTATTTTGAAGAAGGACCATTCACCTCAGTGTGAGCACTCGGTTTAGATTGACAGTAAATCATATTTTGTTGAATTGTCTCCACCTACAACCCATTAGCCACAATGCATTTGGTAACGAAGATGTGTTGAAATCATTATGAATCCATCCACAACTCGTTAATTTTTTGAAAGAAACACATTTTAATAATAAATTTATTTTTCATCCATAGTTGCATTGAATTTTGTTTTTTCCACAGTCAATTTATTATATTGTTTATATATTGTGTGTAGTGTGTCTTATTGTAAATCAGATCTGTACACTAATTTATCTAAAATGTTTAACTTAACCATAGTAAGACCCCTAGTATTTATTTTTTGTGTTTGGGGATTGGGGTCATTAAACTCATACAATCAATATACATATAAGTTGTACTGATACACTGATAAAAGTGGGAATGGGAAATGTTTTTCACAAATAATTTCTGTCCCAAGATTTCATAATTGGTTCTGGACTGGCAGAGAAAGGTATTTTTCAACTCACGATAATGCCATATCACCAATGAAAACCCATTATTAAAAACTGCCGAATTCTGGAAAATGACATTTTTTGGTCTGTCACACAGCTTGAATTAATATAATTACTTCCCTTGTCAGTCTAATTGATACTATCAACACAATGACAATCTTTGGTATTTGTTAGAAAGTAAAAAAACACATTATTATGTTTTCATTCACATATGCATGAAATATCCATGGTGATCATAACCAAAAAATTAATAAATGTAGACATAACACAAATTTGATTCAAACAAAAGAAATATTTACTGGTAAGTGAGGTCGTTGAAATTGGTTTCTATCACCTATGCTGCTAGATTGCAGTATTCTCACCACTCCCCAAATATTATTTTTTATTTTAATTTCGGAGTAAAAATTCATAGTCATAATGTTAAAAACATCCAAATTAAAAAGAAAAAATTGTTATATATACACATAAACAGATATACTAAAGCTGCAATATCTCGAATATTTTAAATATTTAATCATTTTGAAAAGATCATTCCTTCAACTTTTTTTCCTTAACCATTACTATTTAATAATACAGATATCAGAAAATCTAATTTTGGACCATATAAATTTCAAAATTTGGCTTATTTAAAAATGGCTAATTTTTACAATTTAGAGTCCAGAAAATAGCGTTAGATCTAAAATTTAAACATTCCCAGTTGAACCTAACACTCTTCAAGATACCTCTTAAAATAGTGAAAAATCATCAAGTAAAAATACTAAGAAATCACGCTTGATGCCTTCTAAAATAAAACACTACCCATGAGAGAATGTCCCACGTTCCCAGACCAGTCGTGTGTGCAAATAAAAAGGTTTGTAGAGCTACAAATGCACTCCAAAAAGAATATGTATGCTTTGCTAAAAACCAGTTACAGATATCATTTTGTACAACACATTGTGTAAAAATTAACCGATCGGTCGTCAGATAGATCTTTCTCAGTGGACCCATTAGCAGTTTGGGCTATTTTCCGTTCCATTCTGTGGTCCACAACTGGTTCATCAAAGGCGGTGGTATGTGCAATCCTATCTGGGATGGAGCATATAATAGACACTTTGCTGCTTATCAGAAAGAGTAGCCTATGTAGCAACAGTAGGTTTCCTCTAAATAAATATGTCAAAATGACCATATGATTGACGTCCAATAGCCAATGATAAGATACAAATCAATATGCTCTAGAGGTGTCATTAAATAAAACAAACTTTACAGAGGAAAATGTTTTTTCCAACAACAGTATATTAAAAAAACTGCAATGTTTACGTCTGCTAGGACCCGTCTGCTAGAGTAGTCATGTGATTTTGTAATCAATATTGGATGTTCTGATGGGATGAAAGCACTGTATGTATGGACTGTCCTCATATTAATAGCAAAATAGTATATAAGCAGGGGTTTACCTGGCTTCTTTAGTATTAAAGAGGGGTCCCTGGAACTCACCTGTTTCTTTTCTGATGGTCCCAACCTAAAACTTAAGCTCCACAATTTAGTCAAGAGTTGCAGAATACTGGTTTTGCATTAATAAAAAATATTTATTCTGTCTTAATTTTTGTCTTATTTTATATTGAATAAATGAATTCTTTTTTATAGCACTAAAATGTCCCAATACACCATCCACCCCATCCCCTATTGTTTATTCATGACTGAGTCGATTATATAACCAAAACAGTTTTGATATTTTTATAGGAGTCCCATGGGACTCGATGTCTCTGATTTTAGGGGTCCAGATGACCTTTTATTGCATCCTTAGGCTTTATGTAGGTTTAGCGAGTCCGGTAAATCCCTGTATGAAGTGAAATAAAAAACTACATAAAACAAACTGTATGTATTTTGATGAATAAAACTATAGTGTAATTTTATGCTTCAAAGTAAATGGAAAGTACAGTGTTGTTTTTCTTTTATTGGCGAACTGCTGATAAGTAACAAGAGCCTTTAGTTGTCGTAACAATTCTGTATGTGTAATTCTCTTTAACATGTTTCTTCACTTTTAACTTTTTTTTTAACATGGGGGGGAAAACATAACAGTCACTTGTTCTGGTTTATTTTTTATCTGCCAGCCCATTTGGTAATTTCTGTATCTGTATCAGATGTTTTGATTGGTAGAAAAATTACTATGTGAAGGATGCATACTTTCTCAAGTAGATGCATGTTCATATGCTATTTAATAAGAAATTACACAGAATATAAAGTAAACTGTTATGTAATATTCGTTGTATAAAATCATTTATAAATTTATTCTTTTATTAAGATAAAAAATATTGTGATTATTTCTTTATTTATGTAAAGGGAAATATGCAACACAGCCTTCCAAACAATACTGTAAATCTCAGAACACTACCATATATGATTGATTCTTTTTTTATTAAAGAAACGACACAAAAACATCCGGATTGTATTGTTGTGTATTTCCAGTCCCATGATATAATGTAACAAGAATCCAAATGGATTTCTGGAAAATTTGTTTTAAAATGAGTCTTGCCAAAGATATATGGAATTTTACAAGTTGAGTATACATATATACTACACCTGAATTACGAAAATTTCCACAGAAAAATAAATGCTGTGGAGAAATAGTTTCCACAGCATTTTTCATGGCAATTTTAGCGTAAGGTTTACTTTATTTTTAATAATAAGAAAAAAATTATTTAGTCTGTAGCAAAAAAAGTGTTGCAGAGAATGAAACATTTTGCAACTATCTTCACTGCATTGCAGATTGTCACATTCAATTTCAGGGGTTGATTATATATGCTGTGTGTCTTCTATTCTTGTGTCATAGCATTATTTTAAAGTTTTAAAGTGACATTTGCTATCCACTGACTGAAAGTATACATGTAGATATGAAGACATTATCGAAAGATTTTTTTTCTTTTTTATAAATAAACATGATCCCAACTAAGGTGAATATACATGTTCAACCAAATCAAAAATGAAAATAGTGTTCTGCCAAATAAAAGTGTCAATCAGAACATTAAACTAGCACTCGTTAGTTGGCAATAAATAACATACAATCATGTAATTTACTGGAAAAAAATGGAAACATTTTTCTTCATTCAATGACAAAGCTTATTTAAAAAAAAATCCCACCTAGGGTCAAAGCTTTATGTGGTTTGAAATGATTGATAGTTTGGATGCTTTTGACTTTGTAAATGTCATTGTGATCACTTGTGATATTGATCAGAACTGAACAAACATTATCTTATTACGTCTACTCATCTAAGTCTGAAGCAAAAGCCTGCACTAATGGCTGCAGTCAGAAATAGAACTGCTTTGAGATATTGGCTCTACATTGTGTTAGTCTGGATGAAGATAAATATATAAAATCTCTACAGTCAAACCTGATCAGATAGCAGTTTTCTGTACATTGTGTTAGTCTGGATGAAGATAAATATTTAAAATTACTACAGTCAAACCTGATCAGATAGCAGTTTTCTGTACATTCTGTTAGTCTGGATGAAGATAAATATTTAAAGTTTCTACAATCAAACCTGATCAGATAGCAATTTTCTGTACATTATGTTAGTCTGGATGAAGATAAATATATATAAAATCTCTACAGTCAAACCTGATCAGATAGCAGTTTTCTGTACATTGTGTTAGTCTGGATGAAGATACATATTTAAAAGTCTCTATAGTCAGACCTGATCAGATAGCAGTTTTCTGTACATTATGTTAGTCTGGATGAAGGTAAATATATAAAATCTCTATAATCAAACCTGATCAGATAGCAGTTTTCTGTACATTATACTAGTCTGGATGAAGATAAATATATAAAATCTCTATAGTCAGACCTGATCAGATAGCAGATTTTCTCTTCCTTACCAATCATTATTATCTATGCATGGATTTATCAAGGCTTTATATGATACAGAACATTACATCGGTGCCTTCCCAAAGGCAAAGGGCACTGAAAATTCCCAATTTTTGGACTATAAATTCCCAAATTGGTTAATAAATATTACATAAATTCAGTGGTTTGAATTTTTTTTTCCTGATTTTGCTAAAAATCACATTAATTTTCCCAATTCCTTCAGTCAGGGCCCTGGAGAAAATTTCTGGGTAAATCCCTTTTATGTTACCTTGTTTAAGCAGCCATCTACATGTTTCTGTACAACATTTTGAAGTAAAGTTTGTTTTATTTAAGGACGCCTCTAGAGCACATTGATTTTGACATTCTATCATGTATTTAGAGGAAACCCTCTGCGGCCACATAGGCTACTCTTTCCAATAAGCAGCAAGGTTTTTTTTTTATATGCACCTTCCCACAGACAGGACATCATATAAAATGACCTTTGATGAATCAGTTGTGGACCACTGGTTGGAACAGAAAATAGCCCAAACTGCATTTGGGTCCACCAAGAAGGATCGATCTCACTTACGTACAACAAATGCTGCCGCAAACCAATTTTACCACAATTTTATGACGGCATTGCTAATTTCAATGGCTACCATCATGCGTTATCTTTTTTATAACATTGTCATTTCCACTTTAGGAAAGTGATTGCATGCCATCACCTGACACTCATCTGAAAATAGAACGTGGTGTTTTTTCACTTGTCTTTTTTTCATCCTTTGAAAATTGGCAATACAGCTTTTGCCATTTGAAATTTCTGACCTGGAAAGACATTGCAGAATGTAATCCTTTTTATAATGTTCAATAAAATATTTCAAAACAAAATTCTTTTTGTTCAGACATAATATAACCTAATCTTCTTTTCGTTTTCTAACTTGGTTACTACACACATAGTCCAGCTGTCTGTAGAATGAAATGGGTTGTTTTTTCCAGCTTTCATTTGTCGCCATGTAGTTTAAGATGTTGGGTAGTATCACTAGGCCACTTAATCTGTCTGAGTTCATCTAAGTTTGGGTACCGCTGTAAAATGTGCTCCATTGTTAGGTAACCTAATTAAAAGTAAACTGTATCACTCTGCCAATTTGGAGTCAGTTTAACAGGTATTATTTCTCTTTCAAATTTCATTAATTTCACATTTTGGAGCTTTTACTAATTTTACTCTGTTTTCGTGAACAAAAATAACTCATAATTTTTAGAGCTTAAAAGCAAACATGATCTAACTAATACAAAGTAAACTGCATCACTCTGTCTATTTTGGGATAATTTTAACATTGATCGTTTCTCTTCTAATTATTTCACATTTTACTTTATTTTCATGGAGAGCAGGATGTAGCTCAAAGGTAGAGTGTCATTTTGTGTCTGCCTGTGAAACGGTCGTTCGTTGGATTGATCCTTCTCAGTGGACCCATTTGCAGTTTGGGTTATTTTTCCATTCCAACCAGTGATCCACAACTGGTTCTTCAAAGGCCATGGTATGTGCTGTCCTATCTGTTGGACGGTGCATATAAAAGACACCTTGCTGCTTATTGGAAAGAGAACCCTATGTGGTGGCAGCGGGTATCCTACAAATACATATATGTCAGAACGACCATATGATTGACATCCAGTAGCCGATGATAAGATAAAAATCAATGTGCTCTAGATGCGTCATTAAATAAAACAAACTTTTCTTTTTTACTTTTCGTGAAAAAAAGGACTCATAATTAGAACTTAAGATACTGTTTTTGTCACACACGAGTGGCTGCTTAAGACCGGTTTGACTGTATGAAAATATGTTTCATTTGTCTAGATTCTTAAGTAATCACACAGATCATTTTATTTAATGGTTACAAAAAAATTAAATCGTAAAAGTGCATATTATTTGTTATTTATGATGTCATTGATTTGCTAATCTGTGCTGAACTTATGAGTTCCGAGACTAACAATATGCTGTGTTCTCGAGTTAATTACCACATTCTGTATTTCTTGTCTATTGATCTTGTAAGGAGCTTCAGATGCTGACCTTAGAACTCAGATTGTGATGCTACACGACACTGCAGTCTTGCCACGTTACTATAATAAATAATGTACATGTATTTACATGTAGTACCAGGGGTAGCTCTACTTAACATTAAATTTACATCAGCAGATATTTAGACAAACCCTTAAAATATATTCGTATTCTGATACCATTCTTGCTTCTACTGTTGTCTCTAGCATAGCTAGCATCAGGCAGATGAGGTGCTTGTTGTGTCTGCAATTTATGCAGATTAATAAAAAAAAATCCCATGATACTGATATTTATTATCCACATGGTTCAAGCATCCATCGTCTGGGTTCGCCTCAACATTTTTACCTTCTTTGGCTATGCCCCAGGCATAAGATTTTTAATCTCAGTACCAGCTCCATCCCAGAGTGTGTCCTGTGCAAGACTCAATGGGTAGGTGTACCCAATTACACTGACCAGTCGTCCACAACTGATTTATCAAAGGCCATGATTTGTGCTAACCTTTGCTTTTTGTGGGATATAAAGATAGTGCTTATCAGTAAAAGTAGCCACATTAGTGTGTTGGCAATGGGTTTCATGTCTTCTACTAACTGATCTTCATCCCGGGCAGACAGTAAAGAAGCTAAGTTATGTTCCCAGGAGAGTGTTCTTGAAAATTAATTAGATATAAGTCCAGTGCCCTGAAAAGTACCCAGTCACCAGTGGTAAATCGCCACCTGTAACGGCTTTTGCCACCACCTACTTTTCGTTTTTGGTAAAGAAAAAGAGTTGTTTTATGTGGTTTATGCATGCCAAAATCGTCGGCTACCATCACTGTTGTACCCTGAAACTACTGAGGGCCCTGTAAGCCCAAAGGTAAGTACAGCCAACAATTTTTAACATATAGCAGGATAAAACAATGACAGAAAATTAGTACATGTGTGAGTGCCACTTTAGATTTTACAGTATATGGCTAGTGTGAGCAGTAGCTCTTCTGAAATGTAGGGGACTTACTTTATAAGATCACTGGTGCTCCATTGTAGGTATGTTTATATGATTATCAAAGGTTCCACAGTTTGTGTTTCAATGTGTTTGTTTTGTTTAATGACAATTATGACACCACTAGAGCACATTGATATATTAATGATTGACTATTGGATGTCAAACATTTGGTAAATTTGACATGTCAGATGTGAGCGAACCTCCATTAGGTTTCGAACCACTGTCCTCATCTTTAGAAACTAACCTTTCAAAGACTATGATATATGTAAATGCAGGGTACGAACTTTGGTTTTTTTTTGACTGGCCAATCGGGCCACTCACAGCAATACTTTGACTCACCCATATAACTTTTGACTGGCCCGCAAGCAAATTAAAAAAAAAAATGCTAAATCTTACTTAAATTGTGACGATTGGGTGTTCAGTATAATAATAGACTCGGTATATTCGGTAAGAAACGAAACCGTTCCAACACAGTGTAACTCGAGGAAAACCTCTGGCTCGTAAACAAAATCTTTCTGTGAAAAGTAGCGGAATGTGACGATTTGTTCCGATTTAAACAAAATACGGAAATGGCCGAGATGTTCCAATTGAATCTACCAACATTTTTATGTAGCCGAGATCTCCCGAATACGTAAAATCAAACCGAATGGTTTTAGAATGTTCGATAGACTGGTGAAGTGGTCGCTATTATGTCCTGTATCTGATTAGTTGCACAAATACTAATAGGAAACCAGTTGAAAACAATAAATAAAAAATAACTTTCTAATCCCTTACAAACATTAGTGATTTGCATTTTTATATATAATGCAATATGCGGAAATTTTCGGGCGACATGTATTAAAGGTTTTGACTTGCCCGAAGAAATTTTGACTCACCATGGGCGACCAGGCGACCATTAAGTGCACACCCTGTAAATGTAACCATATTTTGACTCTCAATTGCTGATGTTGTTTGTGTTGGAAGATCGTTAAACCGATATCAAGTAAATAAATATGATATACATATATCTGATCCTGGGTGCTTGGAAAGTTTTCTTGATCAGGCTCTTCTATTGACAACACCCCAAAGCTGCCATAAGTTTCAAAAGATTTGAATAGAAATCGAACCACTTCAAAATTAAAAGCATGTTTTGATGAAATAAGGCTGCGTTGCTATAAAAATACCATAATGATTAGACTTATTTACAAACCACTACAGCACTGTCACTGTTAATGCTGATTAATTCTGTATTGTTAAGACTTTCATTATAGCTATTGTTCCCATCTCAAGGTTGATGGCAGGGACGAATTGAATACAGTTCACCATCTCCTGTATCTTGTTTGTGAACACTGTTTGCCATCTGCTTTTTCTATTGGAAAACCCACATCATAGAAGTCGCAGAAATAGTCCATTATTGATTTTATCCTCGCTGGATTTGTGTCGCGAGCAGGCGGGTCATGTAGAGACTATTCTCAAGATCTCTAACTAGTTGCAGCCTTCTGGCCATGACAGCGTATTTTAAATAATCAACAGGTGTTTTTGAGCAGAGAATGGATCTGATAATGTCAGATACGCTTTATTGTATCAAATACTCCAAGTGGAGCACCAATTGCAAATAATCAATAAACATGAAATTGGGGTAACAAAATTCTTAACTGCTTGAGTGACTGGGTATTGTTTTTACTATTTAAACCAGTCCTATTCATTTAGGTTTTTATCCATTATATTTATTTAGGTTTTATCTGTTCCTTTAAGTTTTTATTCATTCTATTCATTTAGGTTTTATCCCATTTATTTAGGTTTTATCCATTCTATTTATTTAGGTTTTTATCCATTATATTTATTTAGGTTTTATCTATTCAGTTCATTTAAGTTTTTATCTATTATATTCATTTAGGTTTTATCTATTCCATTTATTTAGGTTTTATCCATTCTATTTATTTAGGTTTTATCTATTCTATTTATTTAGATTTGATCTATTCTATTCATTTAGGTTTTATCCATTCAGTCCAATTGTAGGACATTGGATTCTCAAGCTGAAGACTGTGGTTCAAAACCTTTTAGAGGCTGACTAACACTTGTCTAGGCATGGTAATTTCCAAATGTTTGACATTCAATAGCTGATGATTAATAGATCAAAGTGCTCAGTATTGTTAAAAAAAAAAAAAATTGGGGTAGGGATATTTTAATGTTTGCCATCAGTATTTCTTAAATGTAAGATAGGTAACATTATTTTGTTAGATTATCTTGATTTGGGGTGGTTTAGTGTACAAGTGAAATGGTCACATGTTAAATTGTATATGTTGTTTAGAAAATAAGTTTATGAAATTTTAGATAAGAATAAGTCTGGGTCTGACTATTGTTGCAGTACTTCGGTGTTAAATTCACATTAAAGGAAATAAAAGTACTTTTTTCAGGAAGGATTGCAAGTGTTTTTGACAAGTTGATTTAAAATTGGTTTCTGTTAAAGAAAATGTTTGATACCATTTGTGAAAACACTTCAATAAACACAAATGGCTTAGCACATAAAACAAAAATTAATATAAAGAATGTACATAAAAAAAAAAAATAAAAAATAAAAAATCATTATTTAGTGCATACAATTTTTACACTTGGTTCTATCACTGTTGAAACTGATGTTTGGTCTTAAACCAACAGTAGCACCGCTGAAACCTGTACATCTCCTGAACACAGGTATACTTTAGATTACAGTTCATATTATCTACTTTTTAAGCCATTGATAAATCATTTCACTATGATACTGATGCCAATTTCAAGAAAAGAACTATAATATATATATATACATGTATATGCTGCCGTAAAATAATTTGTCACATTTTGCTAAATTAAATTCCATCCTGAAATTAGATTAATAATCTACTAAATATTACACACTCAGAGCATCCATCATCCCAGAGAAAACATTTATTTGCATGAAAATAAAATGTTTTACAGTAATTGTTATTTTAGAAGAAAGTGATATATGAAGTACCCTAAAATATAAGATTGTTTGTTATAAAGTAAGTTAACAGTTTTTTTCAACTACATGTATAGTTGAAATACTGCTGCAAACGACTTTTATGATAGCTTTTATGGCAGCACTGGCGATTATCACCACAAATGCCAAGTTCTGCATGTTTTAGTGTGATGATGATAAACTTAGAATATTAATGAGTCTGCCCTTGGCTGTCTTCCGTTTTCTGGTTATTTCTATATTAAGTTGTCCCCTGAAATTTACACATCAGGAAGATAATTCCCCAGAAATCTTTATTCATTAAGTTATTTATATGATTGTATTTTTTAAATGTTCTTGTTGAATAAAAAATATATATAATTGCACATTTTGAATTCAGGAAAGAACCTTTGATCGAACATGAATATGTTATATAAATAAACCTGTCCATTATTGGGAACATCGCAAATATAAATATGTATGTAATATAGTTTTGGACATAATTGATGTTATCTGTATGTGAAACATGTCCTGTAATGCCCAGTTGATGAGTTCCCACAGTTACGTGACTTGATGGCCATGATAGCCAACTATATTCTCTAATTAGAATTCTGCTTGCAGAATTAATTGGGAATTGTATCGTGTCCTTGCCTTACGACAAGAATAGAATATGTCCACTGGGCTCAGCACGGCACTATCGTTGTAATGCTGCTTGCTTGTATTGAATTTCCACATATTGATCATGTAGGAAATAACAAGCAAAGATGTTATGCACATGACATGTTTTAAGATTTAACATCTTCTTGCTTTCTAATTGTAATGGTATATTTGACACCATTGATGGATGCTGTGGGATAATGATACATGGCGGCAATGTACAGCAGCCAACGCCTGTAGACGTTGTCATATCTTAGTCTGTCATGGTGCAGATCAAAATGGGAAACAATATAGTGTATATTTTAATCTTAGATTGTCATGTGCTATTGGATTCAGATGTACTGGCCATTAGTCAGGTTTGATTATTCTACGCTAATTTAATGTGAACTGGTTCCCAGGTTCTATTATTGAACATTCTCTCGGGTACTTTTTTCATTGAATGCGTTCTTCAGAAAATCTCATTCCTCGGATTCGTTTTTAAACTGTGAATTGACACAGCTTTTTTTTAATGTGTTGTATTAGAATTTTCTCACCTTTCCAAAGAATGACTGAGGGAAGGACTGCATTTGTTTGATAAAATGTTTTTGTTGTAGGAGAGTGCTAATTATGTATAAGGTGTAAATTGCTAGTTGTAACAAACGACCGGATTTGATGCCACATATTAACTAGATCTGCAAATCTTAACAAGCACTGACCGTTATCGAACTAGAAGCGTCAACACTGACTTTCTGCCTTATGTTGCCTGGTTGGATTTGCTTATTCAATACGTGCACATCACACATACTTTCAGTTACTGTGGTTATTGTGTGCTTCAAGATCTGTTTTACAAGCATTTGTAAGACACAATTGTCCCTTGTGGTATCATAGAATGTTTCCTAATCAAGCATGCTACGGCCAGCTGTGGGATCCAAGGATGATGTACAGTCACCATTATTGGAAAAGGTACAGTTTTAATGCTCTTTCAATTGATTTAATGTTATTTTCGTATGGTAGACTTGACGCTGCGGGCTTAATGAATGTCTTGTGGGAATCTTGTTAGCTGTAGTAGTGTGGGAAATGAGGAGGATCAGTTGGTAGACATCTTTCTGTCACATTGATTGTGCCGATAACTTAATGAATTGTGGGTGGGTTGCTTTACAGTTACACCGTTCTTCAGACATTTGTAACTTGCTGTATATTCTACATGATGGATGTTCAGCGTGGTTTATCAGCCTAGTTATACATTTACTTACTGGAGACTGTTGGGGAGTACATTAATATTATATGTACATATGAATAATGATTTTCAACATACATGTAAATGTATCAATACATCATTTTGTGTCCACCCGTGAAATAGTCGATCGTCGGATCGATCCATCTTAGTGGAATAATTTGCAGTTTGAGCTATTTTCCGTTCCAACCAGATGTACATAACTGGTTCATCAGAGACACCTTTGGAACTTGGGGTCGTTAAATAATCATACATTCATTCCTTTGGAGATTGTATATTCTGTTGGGTTAAACTTTAATCATTTTAAAATATACCCACTCTTTAAAAGTAGGTGTTTATTTCACAAAAGCAAATAGCATGTTTCAGATTAATACATGTACACACTGTATACCTGACTGTGCTACATGGTATATTTTAAATTGACATTAATGTTAGGTTTAAAACCTAAATGGGTAAATATCCTTATGTTTTAAGCAATTTATCCAAAGTACAAGTAAGTAAATGATAAAATAATTTCATTATCTTCAAGTCTTTCAGTTTCCATGTAATTATTTTAAATGTAAAATGTCTATAGGACAATAACTCTAATTATATTTCAAAGAAAATGTATGTTTTTGGTAATTTACTTTATTTTACTTGTTGATTAGCATTTTTATTGCTATAGCACTCACATGTACAATTGTAAAAAAATTACATGTATGTGTTAATTTTATTTACAAATTGCCTTTCCTTGATCAGTTTGAATTATGTACTGAAATGTGTTAATTTACACAAGAACTAAGTAAATGTTAAAATTTTTCATAATCTTCAATAATTCATTTTCTATTGTTCGTTATGAACATGGTTTAACATTTTATATGATACTAGGTCATTTCGTGCTGCTACAAAGTAATGAATCCATTTACTGAAATACAGGGTTTCACATGACACACGAATCATGCGTATTTGCGAAAATATTTACGAAAAACTTCTAAATAAAATATAAATATTTCAAACATCAATCGCTTTTTTTTTTTAAATACACGAAGACCTGTTTATGAGAAGAAAAAACAATGGATATACATGTACAAGTTAAAGGTAGAATAGTGGACACTGTATATAATAATATATGCATGTAATATAAAGTTATTCATTTAATTATGTAATTGAAGTAATATGTCATAGGCGACTCCCATTTTTGAATGCTTGACTCCCAAAATTACCTCCCTGTTAGTCATGATGACTCCCATTTTCCAGATACTAGGTAGAACGACACCTCTAGAACACATTGATTTTTATCTTATCATCGGCTATTGGACATCAAACATAGTCATCCTGACATATATTTAGAGGAAACCTGCTGTTACCACATAGCTACTCTTTCCAAAAAACAGCATGTTTTTTTTTAATTGCCCTAAGTGATTTGAAACCACAGGTGAAGAGAAATGTTTAAATAATGGTAGTTCACTTGGCAAATAGATATTTTATTAACTAAAACACCTTCATTTATTACTGATGTAGCTTAGTGATGACAGTGGTTCGAAACTCATTGGAGGCTGGCTCACACTTGTCTACATGTGAAAATGACCAAATGTTTGACATTCAGTAGCCAATGAATAATAAATCAATGTGATCTGGGGGTGTCATTAAATAAAACAAACCAATGGTTGAACATCAGATTCTCAAACTTATGACAGTGGTTCAAAACTCATTGGAGGCTGGCTCACGCTTGTCTACATGTCTAAATAATCAAATGTTTAACATCCAATCGGTGATAATTAATAAATCAGTGTGATCTAGTGGTGTTGTTAAACAAAACAAACCAGAGGTCCAGTGGTTGAAGATCTGACTCTCAAACTGATGACAGTGGTTCAAAACCCATTGGAGACTGGCTCATAGTGTCATACTTGTTATCAAACAAGACAACATTTTATTTTACCAAAAAATGTTATAACAGTATAAGTTTTGTCTTGTGCGTATACTGGCAACTGTAAAATATTGTTTTTCTACTAATGGACTTGTGAAAACTAAATTTTGCAACTCCTGCAATTAAGAAAATGTCCACGGCAAAATAAATGCTGTGGAGAAATAGTGTCCACGGCAATTTTAGCGTAAGGTGTACTTTATTTTTAATATTAAGAAAAAATACACATTAAAAAAATAAATTAGTCCGCTGCCAAAAAAGTGCCGCAGATAATGAAAAAATCTGCAGCAATGTCTACGGCATTGCCGAATGCCGTGAGCAATGGTTTTGTGACCATTTGTTTACGTGAGTTGAGATTTGATCTAGTCATGTGACTAGCTGACAAAAAAGGAGCAGAAAGCCAGTACATATATATTGTTATTCCCATTAATTGACCAGTATTGGTATCACAAGTCCTATTCAGATGTTTTCCGAATACTAGTGAATCTATTGTTATTTTCTCTAGGCTTCTGCTTTTATCATTGTTTCAAAGACTTCTGTGCATTAACACTTTGGCATCTTGTATCAATGTTTTTCAGGTTTACCGTGACATTTTGGCAGGAAACGTTAAATAATGTTTCTCATTAGAAATTATCGCCACGGTGATTGAAAATGTCTAAAATTTCATATTCACGATTTTGTGTATTTGTCACGGTGATGATGAATGGCTTAAATTTCATGTGAAGTATCTCATGTTGTCTTGGTGACACGAGTCTAAAATTTCACATTTACTGTTTCATATTTTGTGTTGGCAAAAAAAGATTTTAATTATTATTATTTTTTACAACCAGCTTTTAAACTTCAAAGGCTCCACAAGGGGGATCTGATAATACTTGTAACTCCATTTAAAGCAAGTTTGACATGTCTTGGTTTTATTAGTCGAGGTATTATATTATTTTATATTTATTTTTAATAATTTTTATTTTATTTTTGTATTGTTCCCCGAAACAAAAGCAAAGTCAAGGTTGGGGTGCCTTAAATCCCAGCTTTACAATATGTACATGATAAATTGCATATAAATAATACACATACTTATGCGTACATATAACTACATATACATACATACATACATACATACATCAAGCCTGAGATGTGCCTGTCAAAATGTCCAAGGTCGGTCAATTTGTGCCGGTCAAAAATGAAAACGTACCTGTCACCAAATTAAATTGAAATTTATAAAATTTAATATTGAAATAAATAAATATTAG
>JAULBS010077429.1:0-19879 GCA_032355785.1 Symmetromphalus regularis
TTGTACGTATATATGTTTGTAAGTTTGTGTTCAGGGTCCCAAACCTGACACAATCATGTCTCTGGAGCAATATATATATAAAACAAATTAAATAAATAAAACTTATAAGTAACACAACCACTTTATACTTTGATAAAACAACGATTTATTTTACTAAACCCAAACAAATAATTCACACTATATATATATAGGATGCGAAATCGCAGAAGCAGCTGCGATACGAAGTACCATAAATAGAAACAAAAAACAAATACACAAATAGACAATACACGTGTAAACCATCTACAAGTCGCAATCACACGCCACGTCACCGTAGCTTCTCACACTCGCAGCTTTTCAGTACATATAGCCTTCGTTGTACTGCGTTATCTCCCAGTAGCGGGTCCAGGAGTCCGGACAACCCCTTTTTTTATATATGTTTTTACATTTTACGTGTGGAAGGACGTGAAAATTAACTATTACCCATGACATTTGGACACCCTTTTTCAAAAACCCTGTATCCGCGCCTGTCCCCCATTCCTCTCCCTCCCAACCTCACAATTTTTAGTATTATAGGGGACTTATCACAGAGTCGAGATCTCTTATTAAAATGTCCAGCTAGGTATCCTTGAATTATACTGCAACACCTGCAATTAAGAAAATATCCACGGCAAAATAAAACATATTGTAAAACGCCCAGCTAGGCTTCTTTCAACTATACTGAGGATCATTACAAGCATTTTAGTGCCTTATTTTTGAAAGCCGTTATTGAGAGTAGTTTATATTCTTTCCTGTTTGAGACGCACAAATCACTTGACTACTTTAAACTACAAAACACCAACCTCTTCGTTGTTTTATAATGTTTCAATGATTGTTTACCCAATATGTCAAGCATGGTAGTAAACATATACATGTTCAATTGTAAAATTGACTGTTATAATAAACTATTTTATAACGTTTCTCAAATTATCTTTAACAGTGTCATAGTTGAAAGCATTCTATACTCAATCAAAAAAGAAAGTATGCATTTAATCAACAGTTATTTATTTTATAAACCAGATGACATTCAAGGCAGAAATCTTGGAATTAGATAACCACACCATTTAGGAGAAGGTGTGTGTGCAGTAATATCACAATTTGTGCACGTGTTTGCTTTCAATATACCATTACTCTTACTACCCCATCAAACAAAAACATTTTAACATGCATACTTTATTTTTTGGTGGAGTATATATTAAAGGGTATTTTTATTATCTTGGGGTGACAAAGAATTTTGAAAGGAGAGTATATATTTATAATATTTAACACCACTGACCCTTGCTTAAACTGATAAGCAGCTCATAGATAACTGATCATGTTTTAACAAAGAAAAATAGTTTAAACAAGTGAATTATGCAATAAATAATGTATTTATATAAACATTTAACTTCATATGTTAAATTTAATTTCGCAATACAGTTTTGATACCATTATGACTTTTAAATATATTTTATTTAATATTAGTAAAAGATGGTATAAATATTTTAAAAATTAATTTGGTAATGCTTTAATTTTCTCATTCATTTCTGATATGTACAAAAATGTAATTTATTTCAAAAGAAATATTATTTTTAAACATTTCCAAATCATTATTTTTTATTTTCTATTTCAGTGGCGTTACAGTTTGGAAAAAGCATATTGTATCCGTGTAAAAACAGGAATACCAGTGGCGGATTTAGGAGGGGGCACGCCCTAAATTTGGCGATTTAAATAACAAAATTTTAATTATTATTATTTTGTTAACGTTAAAGAATCCGAGGAATCGGAATTATCTTACTGGGGCTCCCCAAAATGGATTTATTGGATCCGCCACTGAATACTTACAAACGATATATTAAGCTCTGTATAGGAGAGGTCAATTTCTGTCTTATCAATTTGACTATGACGTAAAGTTGATTGACAGGAGGCGAGTGGTAATTTTCTAATGAAATCTATGAGCTCAGCTGCGGAATGTTCCATGTCACATATGTGCAGACTACATGAAATAAAAATACTACAGATTTGACGAATGTATGAGAATGATTAATCACACGGGATGCTAAAGATGCATGCATGTCATGATAATGAGTTGCACCATGACTACTGTCGCATTGTAATGTACACAACCCCTGAAATTAATAATATGTCCACGGTAAAATAAATGCTGTGGAGAAATAGTGTCCTCGCCATTTTCCACGGCAATTTTAGCGTAAAGTATACTTTATTTTTAATAATAAGAAAAAAAAAATACACCTTGAAAAAAATATAGTCTGCCACAAAACATGTGCCGCGGAGTATCAAAAACTCCCCGCCAATCTCCACAGCATTGCAGATTGCCTCGGGCAATTTCAGGGGTTGAATATACATACACTATTAAACCTGTCTATAACGACCGCACAAGAACATAAACGTCTTTTTAGAGAATATCCCTTTAACACATAGATATAATATACATATGTATTTATTAATGTGTCCTTAATAAACAGGTCTTTGGTATATAAAGGTGATTTTTGAATGTACAATCCTACCCGGACCCAGTTCCCTTGTGTTATGACATAGGGCCCGTGGTGGACATGCCACAACCACATGGACGTGGGCACGTTTGAAAATCTTACTTGGACTTGTACAAACCTGTCAGTAACATTCACCCAAAGAGTCTCTGTCAGGTGTCGTTTATACACGTGTTAAAATACATACGTTTGCAGGTGGAGGGACTTCTGATTTGTCGGTTGTTATTATAAGGGGCCGTTATAGCAGATCAGACTGCAGAATACTCGTTTTGCAAATACTTTAACTGGGCATGAGTATTTACAGGAATTAAATATATATATTATGATGTCACAAGCACAAAAATGTACTACAAAGATTCGCTGCCATTACTTTAGGCATGTCATTCAACTGTTATTATGCAAAACATGTCTAAAGCCAAACTATAAGTTGACTGAATCGACAGTCACGCCTCATACGAAATGAACTGCTTGGACCGCGGAGATCTTTCAAGTTCATTCAAATCATCATCTCTACTCGTGTCTGTCCGCACCTCTTCGGCAAATATCTTAAAATAATGCCGATTATAATTAACATGTATGATTTCACAAAAGAAGGACCTATCCCTGCATTTTGGTGACGACATAAGGGATGCACAACACAATACGCACTGATGCAGTTACCAACTGATGTTCAAAGAGAAAAGGATTTCGACAGCACATTTTGACCTAGTTGAATACTGAAGGGTCGTGCGGAATTTCATTGTCATCGGGTTTTTGGTCGTGCAACGTGCTGTAGGACGACGAATTCCACTGAATACAAAGTTAAAGTTATTAACACACGAATCGAATTCTGACAGACTGTGCCTGCTTTCTATGTCATGAAGATCATCTCCTTGCTGCAGACGATACAATTCCAACGAATAATACATTGACTTTTTTTTATAACCACTCATTTAGTTTTTTGTTTTATTGTACTGCAAAGTCGTTGACACACTTCAGAGAACCTGAAATTTGGGCCATGACGAGGTATCCTTGTACTCGAGACAATCGCCAGGATTGCGAGTCAAAGTCTGTGCGGATGGAAGAGGTCCATACGACCCCATTTGATTGCCGTGGCTATTTGATATGCTTGACATGCCGTTGGACATTTGATTGGACATCACTGGCAACTGCATCTGTGTGAAATAGTCCATGTTTCCATAGTACGAGGAATGTCCATAGTTTTGCGGACTGTATGAGTGCGATTGTCCATTGGGCATCTGATACGCCGACCTCTGCATACAACTAGTGTTAGAGTTCATGAGCTCGTTCATCGGGGCCAGAGAAGCCGGGTTCCATATGGATGCAGGGTTCATCCCGCTACCGTTGGGCGGTGTTCCTACAGAAGGTGGCTTGTACGTCACTGGTGAGGGCACCTGGGGTGGAGGTGGGCTCTTCGTCTCCTTTTTAGGTGATTGAGACTGTTGTGGCGAGTTGGGCTGTCCTCCGCTCTGTTGCTGCTTGCTTTTCTGTTCCTGAGCCTTCTGCTGTTGTCTGCATTTAGCTCGCCTGTTCTTGAACCAGACCTACAAGAACAATTAAATTAAGGTTAATTAAAATAAATAATGTATAAGAGAACAAGACAACACAAGTTAATTAACATCTTAAAATAATCAATGCATTCCAGAACAGGTTCACAGTTTTAAGATACTATATCTAAAAGATAAAATTATTATCTTATTCCAGGAAGGTGCATATAAATGTTCTAAGGGCGTTTCTTCTCTCCTCTGTCTCGTGTTTTAAGAACAAGAACAAGTTTATTCAATATTAAGACCACGGGCCCAAAATACACCAGAAACAGCAGATATATTTGTATCGCATGCTAGTGATTAATTTACAAAGCATCATCACTTTGCTGTCTTATTACAGATACCTGATATAAAAACAATCACTAATTGTACAGCAATAGTTCATTTGTAGATGACATCAGCTTCACAAAAATAATCTAACAGTTAATAAATGGTTAACTGTTCTTTATAATGATTTAAATGCAGGTCTTTGTACAACCTTTGGCCTTTTTCAAAAATACGGTCATAAATTTTAAACAATCTAAAAGTTTAACATTAAACTGTAAGCTGTAAAATTATTAAACATTTCTTTCCTAATGGCGGACGACTGAACAAGGAACCGGTGTGTTATTAGATAAGCATTGTTTTCCTTGATAACACGTAGAAGCGTGCTCACGTCGTATACTTGTATGTCTTTTCCTGTCTGCACACCAGATGGTCTGCGATCTTACCACATGGACGACTCATTGTTTACTGTGATGACGTAATGTCGTCAAGTCCAGTGGAAGTTATCTACACACATTAATATGAAGCGGGGATAACACAACGTCCAAATACCGCCTTGTCTACGTTAGACAAGCGCAACTGGTGTTTTTAAATTCACACTACGTAAATTGTTACAGAGGCTCGGTGTTCCAGCGGTAGAACGTCAGACTCTCAAGCTGATGACAGTGGTTCAAAACCCGCTGAAGGCTGGCTCACACTTGACTACGTGTCAAATTAACCAAAGGTTTGACATCCGATAGCCGATGATTTAATAAATTAATGTGCTCTTGTGGTTTCGTTAAACAAAAAAAAAAACGTAAATTGTTATTGCATTTCATATTAAAAGATAGTGACCCTAGATCAGAGGAACGTACCTACAGTTATGTCATTTAGATTTCTATATGTGAAAATTAAAGATTTCTGTAAAGCAAACGTAAATCTTGCTTTCAAAGAAATACTAGGGAAGGTAAGTATTGGCTTGAGAACAGTAAACATTACCTAGAGAAATGAATCAAAAGGATAAAGTAACAATTTCCACGTAGACATTGAAAGAAGGTTGTAAGTATTCACAGCGTATTTCCACATAGTAAGCATTAACTGTCAGAAAAGAATCGAAGGGGATGGTAAGTATGGGTTTGCACAGAAATGCTCGAATTTGAATTGAGTTTACCGTGCATTAATTCAATACAAATCATTATTTTTGAACAGCGGGGCTGAGTGTTCGGAAGTCATTGAAACCGCTGTAAACTCGTGATTACAAAACAGTCAAGTTTCCTTTATGTAACTTTCACTCGAGGGCCATGTGCTGTAAACAGTGAGCGGGAAATCCAGAAAGAATGGGCTGTGGGACTGAGGTGCAATGCGGAGTGGTGAAAAGCGACAATATTTCCCGGGGCCATTTTCCGGTGTAGTGATCAGGTGCGCGCTGATACAACAATAGACACTTATACCGAGGAAGTCTTACCCAACAGAATCAATCTGACTGTTTCTATTAGAACGTGTTTTGGCATTCGCGTAATATAGCAACCGTGTTTGTTCTTGCAAAGGGTTTCTACTGTGAAACCAAGAGTCGTTGCAACAACATCGATGAAAAGAGGGGTTTCATTACACGGGACAAAACACTTGACTGAATTTTTGTAAAAACACTATTTTTGTTGCCCACTCTTGAAATGTTTTAGCAATAGGTTTCGAAACGGCGTACCAAGTGAGTTCGATAGAAATGCCAAAGTGTTGCCAAGTTGGACAGTGATTAGGGTCTGTCATGGTTTGATGGAATGCATTAACGAGTAAATAATTTGTTAAAATATTTTATCACGTTTAATTGTATCCAAATTAAGACTGGAAGGAATTTGAACATAAAATTGTAATCAAAAAGGGGCGTTGGAATGAAATTAATGTGTCGGGGGTGGGGGGGGGGCGGTTGCTCCCACTTGTGAACATCAGAATTTGTCGGTGAATAATTCAACAATGAATAAGGAACATATTTATGGGAATTATTGGGAGGCTAAAGCTCCTACCTCCTCCTGTTCCAACACCCCTGAATCAAATAATAGTAATGCATCTCAGTAATAAAAATCATTCACAAAATAACTTTATTGAAAATGTTTAATTAGCAAATATTTTCAGAAATGTTTCTCAATGTTTACAATAAGTTCTTCCATTTATAAATTTTGAGATTTAATTTTTTTTTATTATTATCATTTTAAAAATTAAAAAATAACGTTAAAGAATCCGATAATTCTTTAGGCCCCTCTAAATGGATTTTCTGAATCCGCCACGGTAAATGATAAAGAAAGTCTAAGATCAGAATTGCCTTTCTTTTCTTTTTTTAAAGGTGATGGGAGGGTATTTAATGTATAGTAGATATCGGTTATTATCTCAAAACCACTGATTGTAAAAGTAGGATACATTATAAAAATTATGTAGGACAAAAAACATTACGCATGTAAGGTTAACACAATATCAAGGATTATTCTAGTGCCAGATAAACAACGAGGGATTACATCAAAGAAGGATTTTTAGATGTCCTGTTGTTAGATTTCCAATCCGCTTACAGCAATGAGGAAATCCGTAAACACACACTATAGAATTTACTATATACTGATAGGCAGTGCATTTAACCAGGCCAAGAGGAAACCCGCATATACATACTGTCCAACATGTCATGTTAAATGATATTTGTAATTCAGCGCTCGCTCCACATTTCATATTATGTAACATCAGTTTTGAACTATTAATAATCAGACGTATTATGTTATATTTTTGATGTGTAAAATCGCTAAACTAACAAAAATATTCAGTGGCCGATATAAGGGTCCCAGGATTTAAATAACATTTTAAAACTTATTATTATTATTATTTACTTCTTTTTTAAACGTTAGAGAATCCGAGGAATTGGCATCAACCCCTTTAATGGATTTTCTGGATCCGCCATTGATATTGTAAGCAATAATATTATTTGTCTTTTCAAATAACAGAAAACACTTCATTAAACTTGCTGCGCCACCCATTATCGTATACTGGGCTTTAACGGTCTCTTTTTACTGTTAATGTAACATATTTATCAATATCTCCTTGCATATGTCGTTAAAGTAGTACATAACATTTTAAAAGCATGGCGCCACTATTATGTATTATATTTTTTATATGTGTATTTGTGTGCAAATGTAAAACTTTTTGGAGAAATAAAGTTATATTAAAAAATATATATATAAATTATATTATAATTATAAACATTCCATATTCTTTGATTTATCAGTTTCAGAGGAAAACGATAATAACGGCTAATTAAAATTAGAAGATAATTAAAGGATCTAATTAAGAAGTAATTGTTATATTTACCTGTACCCTAGATTCGGGTAGATTTATTTTTAATGCTACTTCTTCTCTCATGAAAATATCTGGGTACCTCGTCTTCTGAAACAGACCCTCCAAAACATCAAGTTGTGCTCTGGTGAACGTCGTACGTTCCCGCCGCTGTTTTCTTGGATTATCTAGCGAAAAAAGAAAAGAAAAATAATAAATTATTGATAAACTCTTTAATAGATGTATTGTTAATGTATAACTTATTATAAAGATCCTTTACCATTCTCTGTAGTTATTTTATAATTGAAATTAAAAATAACAGTGATAAATAATTTAATATTTACGGTGTGTGACTTCATGTAACTGTTTTAATGATGTTTCTTGGTATATACAAGAATGTGTTTAATTTTCGTTAGAAATTTTAATTAAATTAATTTAAGATTCACGGTTTGAGACGTTTAATTGTTTGTTTTAATTATGTTATCTCTGCATGTTCTAACATATATTTAATTATCTTTCATAATTTTAAATCAAATTTTAAATATTTAAACTTTTTTTTTTGTAACACAAATATAACAAATTACTATTATATCAAAATCATTTTAAAGCTCATACAAAATTGCAGTTTAGCTAGGACTATTTAAAATCATGTTATTTTATGTCTGATGTTAATGAAACAAATCTATTGACAAATGTAATTTATGACGGTTAATTTTACACCAACTGTCTTTCAATTTCCGGAACATTTGACTCGAGCCGGGGGATCTGTCAACATGTTAATTATTCCGTATGGCTCGGTTGACGCTCATAAAGAAAGTGAAGAAATTTATTTCAACACCGGTTTCAAATAAATATGAATGAACGCGACGAAAAACAGAAGCCATGAAACGACAATAACACAAACAAAATTTATCTGTTTGCTCTTCCTTTATAAAAGACGAAGAATTACGACCGTCTATAAATTTCAACCTGTTAGAAAACGAACTCTGGTTTTAAAAGGGCTTCCGGGGATGTCGGGAAATGAGTGGTAATGAATGTAATAATCGAAGAGACGTGCAGAAGAAATGAGCGAACTCCGGTAGCTGTTTCATTGTCGCAGTCCGCGTTTTAGAACGGGAAAACGCTGGGCACGAATGTTGCAATATATATATTATACTTCATACAAAGACTGTTTTTCCTTCGGCGCTACCTCCGGTTTTTTCTCTATCAACTCTCGACAGTCATCGTTCATTTTCAGCCGATTCCGAGGCCTATCTCATAAAAATGCAATTTTCTATTCACTCAGTTGTCGGGGATTCGAATGGAAGTCGTGACGAAGAGAATGCCCCTGTCTTTTAGGGTCTTTTCACAGCGGCGGCCAAAACATGGCCACGAGTTGCCCTATTGACGGGAGTTTATTTTGCTAGCAAAGTGGATGAATAGCATGGTGCGTCGGGATTCAATATAAACGCCAGATGGGGACAGAGGAGCTGTCAAGCGATCCCTTGGCAGTCGCACCTTTCCCTAGCAGTCGCAAACTCTCCGGACAAACACCAGCTCACGTGCTACGTGTAATCTGTCACCCTACTACAGTGCTTTACACAATTTCAATAAACCCTACACACAAAATAAGACAGGATGTTTTTCTAGCTCCATTCTATTGCTATGTTATCAATATTAGCATTTCACTCTAGTCGATTACCATAAGTATAATATCGCATTATAGCTCTCTAATGCCATCACTGCTCCAGTTATTTGAGAGCGCCAGCAACTGAAAGTATTATCCTCCTTTAGGCCAGGTATATGTTGTATATGTGACATGTTATTTTCCTTAACATATATGTGTTATTATATATGTGTAGTTATAAGTGTTATGTAAGTATTATAAGCATATGTGTCACGCATTGTTGAATTTGCAGTGGCGCATATAGGTGGAGGCCCTAGGGCCCCGGGCCCCCTAAATTTTGCGATTTAAATAAATTCCTTTTTTTATTATTATTATTTTTTTTTTTTAACGTTAAAGAATCCAACATTATATTATTGGGGCACCCCTAAATGGATTTTCTGGATCCGTCACTGACTTAATGCAACGTGTAAATGTTATAATTTAAGTGCTACGTGTTATTTTATTAATAAAAGTGTTATGAGAGTGTTATATACACGTGTTTTCTTTTGAATGTACAATGCGTTATCACGTATAATTTTACTTAATAAAGTGTTATCATAATGTACTTATTAAGTTATTATGTGTTCTTTTATTAATAAAGTGTTTACAATTAATAAAATCTTTATAAGCAAGTTGTATATAATTAATGCGTTATCATAATACTGTGTGTGTTGTACAATTTACGTGTTATCATGTGTTATTTTATTAAAATATCATAAACTGTGTTTTATTTGTACAATTAAATATGAAAAGATCTGTATTTTTTATAATGTATATTTCACTGTTTAAGATATTAAATGAATTTCTTTAATTCTTTGTTCATTTTTGTTTTTAGTATTGAAAATTATAGTAGATTTTTTAATTATTATTATATTATGTATTTGTAATTTATTAAATTATGATTGTACTGTGACTGCATATAGTATTATTACCTGTATTATTATTATCATCATTCTTTATTATTATTATTATTATTATTATCTTCTGAATTACTATGATGTATTGCTAATTAAAATAAGTTATTAATATTAATTATAACGTTCTTGTCGTTTGTTTTTTTGTTGTTGTTGTATATTATATAAAATCACATAATTACATTAATTACATGCATGTGAAATCATGTTTGCATTATAATAATTTAATAGTATAAATTTATTTTAAATATAAAAAAATCTATCAATATATTATTTACTCCTATCAACTAATCATCTAAAAAAAAATTAAAATATTGCAATACATTCAGATAAACATATTTGTATGTTGTTCATTTATATTAATGAAATATACTAATAGTTAAATTTGAAATACCAGTTATTTACAAACAACATGAAAACGTCACTGGTAGTAGAGTTGAAAGTCAATAACAGTGGCGGATTCAGAAATTTTAGGGTGGGGAACAGGGGGCAAAATATGATGCCTATTGCCTATTCCTCTGATTCTTTAACGTTAAAATAATAATAATTCTTAATGTTATTTAAATGGCAAAATTTAGGAGCGCGGGCCTCTGAGCCCCCTAGAGCCTCCACTGAATAAGTAAAACCGATAACGAATTCTTTATGAGATAAGATAGTAACATGTTTTCAGAAAGATTTTTGGATGGGCAAAATTAATACAGATCACCTCCAATGTAACGATTTTCTAAATTATTATTGTATTAGTAAACAGGAAGTGCTTATTCTAAACTCCACCGCGGGAACTACAAATGTTTAAAGTATTAACATCTTTTTATTAATTCATCAAACAAAACTAGCACAAAACCTGCATGCGAATATAATTGAGTGCTAAACACGGAAATTTATCCATATATGGTTTCACAAACAAATTCCTACGATCGAGCCATCTTGAATGTTTTTATCTTTGGGACTTGGTCTCCACTCGAAGCGGAGAGTTTGCAAACATGACCACGTCCACGGGGAAGTTTGATCGCTTTCCCAGTCCTAGCCACGCACTCGACAGCGTTTCAACGCGATCAAAAGAACACAATGGAGTCTTTTTAGCAAGACACAAACATCAACACAAAAGCCGAAACGAACGTAGAAAGCTTGCTTCAACGACCAGAAACAGCAGAAATGACCAGCTGGGTGATTGGTGAAAGCCATGCCAGCTTCTTTGCGTCTCGGCAGGTAAAATACAGGTGGGAGTGTAGGACTGACTTACAGGTAACATAGACGGAAGAGAACTTTAAAGTTGACAGTTATGACGTGTTTCCGACCTATCTCTTGGATCTTAATAGTTTAATTTATATATTTATGTATATTTATGTGTCTGTGTATGTATCTGTGTGTGTGGGTGGGTGTAGGTGTGTGCATGTTCGTGTGTGTGTGCATGCATGTTGGTTTGTGTGTGAGTGTGCGTGTGTGGAGTGGAGTGGTGTGTCTGTCTGCCTTTCTGTCTGTCTGTCTGTATGTGTGTGTGTGTGTGTGTGTGTGTGTGTGTGTAAGTGCGTGCGTGTGTGTATAGGAGTGTGTAAACGCAGGTACACAATTCAAAATACTTCAATAATCATAAACAGACTCCCAGATATAAATAAAAACAAATACAATAATACAAATTAAATATTAAATATTAACAGAAGGTAGTTATTTACCTCTTGAAAGTTTGAAAATAATGAAATATGACACAATATAATAATTTAAAAATTAATACTCACTTTGGAAACCCATAGCTGGGTGAAGAAGTTCCATGTTCGGTGACGTCAGACTGACGCCATTAACTGAATATGGTGGACACTTTCCTCCATGGGAGGAGACCGGGGGGTACCCGGCCATTGACATCACATCTGAGGGTAAGGAATCCAGATTGGGGATGAGTCCGCGGGATTCCGTGGTAGGGGCGAGATAGCGGTCCGACCACACTGCAAAAAAATAACATTAAAACCGTGAATACCGTAACGGTAATAAACACAAAATGACAGTCCAGTCGACGTGTTTCCAGAGTGGAGCTAAAACCGACCAGTCGAAGATGTAATGAAGCAAAATTGGAAGTAATCAGGTGTGCTATGCGATTAACGGAATTGTTTTACTTACTAGCATGTAAACTAAAGGGGAGAACCAAATTCTAGTCTGGTCTTGCAGCACGGGAGTTCTTTGTCTTACGTGGACGCGAAAGTGGGCTTTAATCTCTTGGTTGTTAAAGAAAGAACCAGGTAAAAACCTGATACAATTCATTGGCTATGGGCCATGAGACTAATACATAATGCGCCATCATTGTTACCAATAACAGAAATCGCGTTGACAAGTGAGAGAATACGCCAATGACGTCTCAATTCATACCGAGCAAGATATTTTCTTTTTTCTTCTTTTCTTCTGCTTTTTTACAATTCAAGGGCAAAAGAAAATAACACTATTCATTTTGTGACGTTACAAAAGCACAAACATAAATTAGATATACATAAATGTTATTTACGTTAAAGCGAAACTAGGAATGTAAATACACGTAAAATGTTTTAGGAGAATAAATACACAGAAATTTGTTTACGATAGTTTTAGATTCGTTAGCTGAATGTGTAGTTTTCAAAATAAACAACAATGAACATCAAATTTATTAAAGGTATTTACCCAAGTTTGAAATACTATTGAAATGTATTGCTTGTGCAAAAATGGATAATTTAAACAAAGAATTACAATCGGTCTGTAATATTAGTATGAATGGAGAAATAGGTCAGAATACTTTATGTTCACTGTTTAGTAACTAATGGCTTTTAATAAATACAAATTACAAAACACAATTACCCATACCATTATAAAGAATGTTTGTTTTTATTGACCATAGTTTAGAGTGGGTTTTTTTAATATCCAGTATTTAAAAAAGAAAAGACTGCTTAAAGTCCATTTATTGGTTGAAATAGAGAATTTTTTTATATTGAAAAATACTGTAATCTTCGTTTGTTTAACGACACCACTAGAACACATTGATTTATTATTCATCGGCTATTAGATGTCAAAACATTTGAAAATTTTGACACGTAGTCAAGTATGAGCCAGCCTCACGGGTTTTGAACCTCAGTCTTCAGCTTGAGAGTCTGACGTCAAACCACTGTTCCACAAAGGTTCAAACATATTGTAATGATAGTAATTAATGAATTTACTATTTTAAAAATGAAAGCTAAGCATCAACCGTGTTCTTGGGATTTTACAGAGATGCGATTTTTAAAATGTAGTGTTGTCGTGTGTATATTTATAAAAGCACCATAGCCATTAGTATACTAGTATTGAAAAGAAATTAATACTCTGTTTATAAAAGGAATATAATGTTTTAACGACAATCCCATTGTATTGTTTACACAGAGCTCTGCTATTAGGTTTCAAATACATATTAACAGCAACGCATCTATTGAATAAATCTATATCCATATTGGTTATTCGTTTTCCATTATGCCATAAATAATATGGATGTGGTATTTATACCACACAGCTATGTATGCATGCTGTCTTGGAACATCAGTTATAGGACATCAGACTCTCAAGCTAAATACTGTGGTTCAAAACCCTTTGGAGACTGGTTCATACCTGACCACGTGTCAACATTTATAAATGTTTGACATACAACAGCCAGTGATTTTAAACAAAACAACAACAACAGCATGCTGTCTGTTTATAAACTTCATCTTTCCTCCCTAAGTGTTAGATTATACAAAAGATAGAGTCGGGGATATTGGAAGAGTTTCCGTTATGCACAACAGTGGCGGATCCAGAAAATCCATTGGAGGGTGACTGTGTTGTAATATAGATTACTCGGAGGTTTTTTTTTTTAATAATAATAATTTTACAAATATTGTTTAAGTCGCAAACATTCAAGAGGGCCCGGTCCACTGGGGCCCCGTCTGGATCCGCCCCGCCTGGATCCGCCACAGCCCCACAAATCATTTATATACACTTTCCCAGGACAACATCGCATACTAACTGTATATATCGGTGAAAGATCACTTCTCTGAACCAAGTAAACAAAATAGAAAACACATTTTTCTTCCTCAAGATCGTCCCACTAATATTTATGTGGACTCTTTGACACTGATTGTCTACACTGTGGAGTAACACATTAACAAATGTGACGTCAATGGTAACATGGGTCATATAGTACAAAAGACTCGGCCAGGTCCGTCAGCACTGGCTCAAATAATGACTGTCCACTCTAGCGATAACCCCGGTGACGTGGGAGGGGGTGGGAGGCACAGTCATGTTTGCCGATGACCGCATAGCAAACATACGCATTCCGAAGGTCTTGCTAGAGGTGTGACGGCTTCCACAGTGAGGACTCGGGGGACTGGCAACGCGGGCTGACACCACTGTTACGCTTGTCCTGTGATGTCTGACATTAACACGACCTGTGTTTGTTCTCACGTGTTCAGTAATTAGGCGATCAGTAAGCAAGACTTGTTTGTCGATATACAAAAACAATATTATAATATTACACTTATAGTGTACAGTAACGTAGGACGGATTTTCAAAGTGGAGAGCGGGGCTGATTTTTATGTTTTATAAAATGTGTTGTGTAAAACCGCGCTCCAATAAAGATTTTTTTATTATTATTAACTCCCTTTATAGAGATTCTGACGTGTTTTCGGCTTATTACCTGTGACATTTTTAACCATATTATAAACTGGTGCAAAACGTGGAGGCCTGACCCCTAGCTTTCCCTCCCTCCCCCTTTCCCTCTTTCTCTCCCTCTTCCTCTCTTCCCCATTTTTACCCCTTTTAAGTATTTTCGGACTTTGGAAGAACCCTTGAATAAAAATGTTCGAGTCCAAAGGGAACTTCATTTTCATACTTAGTTATACATTAAAATGATACATGATAATAGTTCATGTTTACCTAGCTTTCAGTGTAATTTTTCATTTTGGGAAATTGTTTTCCCAGTTGGTTATTCTTGGAAGATTAAAATAAATATTTGGGTTTTATTTCAAACTGTTACGTTGAATTTATGCAGCACGTTTAAATTCAGATACACATATTTATTTATTTATTATTACTATCAAATTATTAACGAATGATCATTAATATATTCGTGCTATACTACAGTCTGGTTTATTTTAAATATGCTGCTCTTAGTAGTTTTAACCATATTAAAAACTGGCAAAAAAGTAGGGGGGGGGCTTACCCCTAGCTCGAAAATGCGATTCAAGTTATTGTCGTCTTACAGATCACTGTTTCCGTAAGAAGCAAGTACTGTTTTGTTTTTCTGTTCACTGACAGACCACAGACATAACCACGGCCTTTGATATACTAATTATTGAGCACCGGCTGACCATGATAAAGGTCAATTTTGTAAACATCTTGTTCGTTTTTGTGACATATGACTCGCGTCACTTGTCGATCATTAAGAAGCCCGAGTTAGGTTGGTTTAATTATGTTCGGACATCGTTTGCGCTGTTATGATTGCATGACATGAGCGGGCCATCTGCCACGACGGTCCGCGCGTTATTAACAACGGCGCAAGACATCCAAACACTTTCCAAACGGCCTGCCTCGTGTCACAAATTCGCGCTTCCTTCGGCACCTCCCATGTCTTTGACGTTCTCGTTTTAAAGACCTGCTAACTGATAAACTTCCAGGCACTAATTTGTGTTCAGCTTTTCACTTCCTTTATTTAAATTCATTTTCTAAATTAGACACTAGCTGGAAAATTCTTATACCGATCGAAAAACGCCGGGAATGCGCACGTGCCGATGCTGTGAGGCACAACATGGCTGCAGTGCTTGATTCTGAAAGAACATATGTCACTGGTTGTGGTGGAGTCACCATCTGCCCAGTGTAGTCACAAAACAACTTATGAGACGTTAATGACTGATACTGTTTACAAATCTTTGTCAGATTTTTTTTCTTTACATTTTCTTGAGGTTCTCTCTGTGATTTGCTATAATTATTGAACAGGCGAAAATAGTTTCAAGAAGAAATACAGAAAATGTTGAAGTTTTTGTCATTTCATATCGCAGACGTCAATGTTTTTTCGTTTGGTGTTAAATGTATCTTTGAGTTGTTACAAATACAACATTGACAGGAAACAGGATGTAATAAAAGATTGATAAATCTAAATACGTCTGATGTTAATGATAGAGACGCTGTATCATCGTTTAATAAAAGAAAAAGAAGAAAAAACAAACCTTAAGTATAAAAATTAAGACATGTCTTTCTTTAGATATCATCTTTACATTAACATTATAAAGTATTAAATAAAAACTATTAATGCAATATCCAATGCATTAAAGAATACGAGGATTGTCATGTATCATTTGAACATAACTGTTTTGTCTTTCTCACATCTGCTATATCCTATCTTCATGCATTTCAACAGGGGGTATATACTTTACAACTACCTATGGAAATTGGGTTGTACATGATAGCAGGGACTGTTTTGTTAACAATAATTTTGAATAATTATAACAATACTTCTATCCTAAAGACAAATATATGAAGAAAAAAACACATAGTTGCACTGATGCCATTCAGCCTTAATTTTATCGTTTTGATTTCAAATACATTGTATATATCTGTAATGAAATGTATTTCAGTCTATATGTTACTCTTTTGATTTCAAATACATTGTATATATCTGTAATGAAATGTATTTCAGTCTATATGTTACTCTTTTGATTTCAAAGACATTGTATATATCTGTAATGAAATGTATTTCAGTCTGTATATAACTGTACGCCCACAGTTATTTGGTGCTAAATAAAAAGTTGTACTTTTTGCTATATTATTACTCCTACTAATTACATATGTAAACAGTTTAAACTAATGTTTTTTAACGAGAAATGCAAAATGTGTTTTTAACACACCCACCCCACACTCACCACTATCTATTCATAATTTTTGTTTATTACTTTGGTGGTCTTTACATTTTAATTTAATTATGTTTTAACGAGAAATGCAAATATCAAAACGAATTGGTTCCTTTAACAATTTTCTCCATCAGTAACCTTTCATTCCCCACCACCCACCCCATCCCCAACAAAAAGAAAGAAATTACGTAATGGTTGTATTTTTTTTATATTATGGTATCTCTCCCAACCCATCCTCACCATATATTTTTACTTTTTTGTGTGCATTACTTTGGTGTCCTTTACAGTATAATTTAATTATACAGGGTGTCCATAAAAACTTTATTACAAAGGCATCTGATGGGATGTTTTTATCAGATTTGTTCAATGTACTCGGTGGTTATCAAAGTTTTTAATAACATTGCATTTGTGTTTTTCAGTTACCATTTATCTATTTATTTATTTATGTATTTATCTATTCATTTGCTTTTGTAATATTTGTTTTTAATTGTAAATTGTAAAGAGACTTTATGGACATCCTGTATATATTTTAAAACACTGATTTTCTGATACCGTGGTGGTGCGAGAGAGCTAAAAGCACTTAATAAATGCTAGACCTAGAATCGATGACGTGACAGTTGACGCTGGCGTTGTTTGCGGCAATATCGACCTGTATTTCCATATCCTATACATACACACAGTTCCCTCTGATTTTGCAATCTGTTGCACTTTGAGTTGGATTTTGTGTTGGTGTTGTCATACATTGGGTCAAATCACGCGTTAATATGAATACATACTAAAACTTCAACAATAATGCAACTACTTTATTGTTATGTTGATTCTAACGCAAAGGTGGAAACTATGCTACAGTAGGTTTTTTTTTTTTGTGTTTTTTTACCTTTTCAAGTGGAAGGACGTTTAATTAACAATTTTTTCCCCAGTCCTATTCACTAATCACATTTTGACCCACCACCCCCTTTCAGAAATCTTGTATCCGCGCTTGTACCATCGTCTGAATCTGTTACATACCATCAGTTAAACAGAAAATGTGCTTAAGATAACGGGTTATGTCTTTAAGAATAGTGTAAACTAAGGCCAGAGAGATTTTTTTTTATTCGTTTCACAAAACCGCCGACCCTACAGTTTGCTAAATTAAAAATTCACACTTATTTTATTTCCGTCGACTATCCTGAAGGATAGAAAAGATAAAAAGAAAAAAAAACCTGCTTACTATATTTTAACTACCATAGGTAATATGGGTGCACTACCTATGGTTTAAACAAAAACATTAAATTTACACTTTGAAGCTGAATAATTTCTTTTCATTAATTTTATACCAAATTTTCTTTTCCCCTCCCAAGACATTTGGTAACTTTTTTTTCCCTCCTTCCCAATTTTTTTTTTTTTTTTTTTTTGACCCAATATATGACAACACCAACACAAAATCCAACTCAAAGTGCAACAGATTGCAAAATCAGAGCGAATTGTGTGTATGTATAGGATATGGAAATACAGGTCGATATTGCCACAAACAACGCCAGCGTCAACGTTGGGGCGAGTGGGGGCTATGTTTGAGAAACTAAAACTTAAAAAACTCTGGCCTAATTTCACTTCAAATAAACATAAGCTTAGAATTCTCCTTTGCGAAAATGAAAAAGAAATTAATTTTGAATGAGACATTTTGCTGTCATAGGATTAGGTAATATTATTTTTTATATAGTCTTGGTCGTCAGATTTGTTTTCTTATATGGGAACAATCGAGGCTTTGTTAATCTATATTTGGTGAGCCTCTAGCAGATTAGGGTTAATATTTCTCATATTAAAAAATACGAATGACGAATTATATTTATCATGTAACTTATGCTTTTGTTTATTTCCATTAAAATCCAACACGATGTGGTTAGAGCATGGTGCGGTAGTAAAGTTATGGATTCTAGATACCTGGATTAGACAAGTTTAATTCTATTATACCAGTAACAAATATTGAATATTAAAATAAAAATTTAAAAAATGTAATTATATTAGTGTAGTAGTGTCAGAATAAAGTGCTACTAATGACAGTAGCTAGTGGGAATTTACCTATTAGCTCACTTGTTAAAGCGCTGGACTCTCAAACTGAGAGTCATGGTTCGAATCCTCTCTGTGGAGGTTGAGATTTTACTGTAACATTTGGAGCCGACGTAATAAATATTAATTTTGATAAACAATTTGAAACACACAGTTCAGGTATGCAATTAAGCCTTAGAAGATAATGTTTCAGAAATAAGTAATACTATGTCATTTGTATGGATTCAATACCAGAAGAGGGGCGAAATCTCCCATAGGCAACGCCCATTACATTAAATATAATGACGTCACTTCATATTAGATAATTTATTTTCTGTGAATCATTGGTCATGTGACCTCAAGTGATATACGTATGCCAGAAACCAGTAATACTTATTTTGAATAAAATTATTTCAGAATTTCAAGACTAGACTACAAAAAGCGTAATTGACCCTAGTCCCTTACAAAACGCATTATATTAATTAGTTCTAAATCATTACAACACAATTAAGTCTCAATAATAATCATTAAAGCATTAAGAACATTTAAAATAGAATGTTACAAAAATAGTTTAAAATATCTGAATGCTCATGAGCTAAACACACACATGGTCAATGTCACATTCTAGAATATATCTAGAAATGTATTTGTGTTACAGTTGCTAACAAGGCATGATTGAAATAGAATGACATATCAAACACATAGCCTTGGCAGTGGAAATATAACCACAGTTATATTGCAACGAGTGAAGGTCTATATATAAATATAGGGAAATAGGAATATCATCAGAATTGTTTTATATATATATATATATATATATATATAT
>JAULBS010077440.1:0-19876 GCA_032355785.1 Symmetromphalus regularis
TCCTTTCCAATGATACTTTATTTTTCAAAATTGGACCATTGGTTGCCGAGTTATGGCAATTTAAAATTGGGTGGCCATGCCCATTTTGCACAAATGTGGGGAAAAAGACATGTCCATATCTCAGAAACCGTTTGTCCGATTGAGTTGGAATTTCGGGTTTTGGGGCCAAAATTACCCTGTATACCAAATTTCATTGAAATTGGAAAGGGTAGGGTTTAACTCATTGGGTGATCTGACATGGAATGAACCCTAACCAGACGCTTAAATTACTGGTGCCTCAAATTCCACCTTTCACGTGTGCACTCTTCTGACATGAGTCACTGTAACAGTGTTAACTACTCACATTGTCGGACCAACTGGAGGTGATTGCGCAAAATGATTTAGAAATAAAACTAATTTTGCAGTTGAAATAGGGTGTTTTTTTTCACCGAAAGTTCGCTCAAGTCGCCAACTTGTTAGCAGTAGTGAGAAGTTGAAGTCGCCGTTATATTTTGGATTGTTTTTTGCTCATAAAGGTAAAATCTTTAATTAACCTCAACATACCGAAGTAATGTAAACAAATTAAGAGTGCAGTTAATGAAAACATAGCTTCCAGCCAACAATGCCAGACAGAAATTCTGCTGTTCAGCATCTGATGTTACGTTACGGGTCACAGATTATTGTGGTCTCAGACCAGATTAGAACACATCAGACCAATTATGCTTGATTGTTTTCTTTTGTTTTTCATTGTACTGTTCTTTTCAGCTTCAATTTCCAGCCAACAATAACAACTAAATTAGTAGAGAAGAAAAAAAATGTCACTGCTAAACATAGGCATGTGGAATTATCATTAAAGATCAATTTTGTTTTGATTAAATATTATCAATCTGTACCAAAGTTAAGTCAAAAGAATGTGGCAGCATAGTACGGAATTGGCATTTCCACTGGATGTATTAAAGAAAAAGGCTTATTATCTCCAAGAAAATAAATATTACTGAATTCTTGTAATATTATATGTAACTAATTGAACATATGTTTAATGGATCAATCAAATCATTCTCAGATAGGTTGTTGCAGGTCTGGGCATGTTAAGAGAAATAACTATTATATTGTAAAACCCGACCCTCCAAGTACCAGACCCTGTCAAAACTGGATTAAAATTGGGGTCCTGCACAATCTAGTTTGGAGAGGTTTCACTGTATGTATATATATATATATATATATATATATATATATATACACATATATATACACATGTATGTATGTATATATACAAGTTAAAATCTCAGGATTTAAAGTAGAACAGAAACATAGTACCATTTTTTGTTAATCTTTGCATGTGTAGTATCTATACATTCTACTAATTTAAAAACTGATAGATAAAACACAAAAATTATTTTTTATATATTTTATTCATTTAAATTTGAGAGTGGTATGACTTCAATAGTTTATTTTCTTTACACACGACTAGCCACCAGCATCTTTTACTTCAGATAAAATTAAGTATTAGATTTATCTTGTCTATTAAATTTACAATGTATAATTATTGGATATACTGAAAACTAAAATTTGATAAAACTTACTATTTAAATCCACACACTGCCAAGCTTTACAACCACTCTATTTTCACTAGTTTATGCTTTAGGACCACTTTATTTTGATTTAATATTTTCTATTTCCAACAACAGGTGATGTGTTTGCCTCTGTTTAACTTGTTTAACTTTACATTGTATTACATTTCAGTATGACTTTTAAAAATGTTGTGTACACATACACATGGTTGCAATATGTTTTTGAGATGTTCTTTTGTTTTATAGGTGACAAATGTTCAGAGTGACAGCTCATATATTAAGGTGACGAACAGCGGTTTACAAGTAACAAGGAGTGTGCCATCATCAAGCATTACATTTGATGGTAGTTCTCTTAAAGTCACCAAGAGAGCACAAGCTATTGAGGTGTGTGTGCTTGCAGAACAGAACATTAAATAGAACACAACTTTATTATATTCAGATTACTATTTAATGACATATGATGAACTGTATAATTTGAATAAAATTTGTAAAATAAATACAGAGTATAATAAACCAGCTTTTCATTAAGTAAACAAGACTTTCACAGTATTCAGTCCCACGTATTTTCTAATTATCTATAACCAGTTTATCAGATAACAAATAATCAATATTAATTATTCTTTTCCAATGAGATACAAAAATCTTTCATGCGTTTTGTTTTTAATAGAAGTACACATTATTTTTTGTTTTAATTGAAGAAAATGATTGTATTAATAGTTAATGCTGATTTGAATTGTGTTTTAGAGTTTGGAACCTGTGAGTAGTAGTACAGAAAAAGGACCAATCATCCAATTCTCTCAGTCGCAGTATTCCAAACTTGGTGGCATTCACTACTTGGGAAATAATGAAAATGATGAGACTAGCCTGGAAGAGGAAATGTTGCCAGTGACCATCACAAGGACTGCAAACATTGTGAAAACAGTAAGCAATTCTGCTGTAGCAACCAGCATGCCAACACAGACAGAAGACACTCAAACTTCTAATGTTCACCAGATGTTGAAACGAAAGTCCACTGCTACAGAGTCTTCAGGTCCACTCAAGTTGCTAAAGTCAAGTAACAACACCTACACCCCTTCGATCAGAGTTCCAAGCATGGGCAAGCCACCCATTGTACCTGCTGTCAAGGTGCAGAAGGCAGCACAGCCAGTTAAAAAACAGACCAGACCCGTTGTTAAAAGTGCAGAGGATGTCAATGTGGTATGCTTGAGATAACTTTGTTATACCAGAACAGTTGATGGGCTTATTTTGTCAGTTTTTTTATTTAAAAAAACCCAGCAATACTAAATACATATAGGTATAAGCTGATTGTAGAATAATTTTATTTTTTTAAATATACTGATGTATAAACAAGAAAGCAGAAAAATTGATAGAATAACATAATCAAGTACAGTATCTGAAAAGGAAATCCTAATTTTCAGAAACTATTTTTTTGACGGAAGAGGGGGTGAAATTGAAAAATGTGATTTCAGCGGTATCTCTTCCACATACCAAAATCACCACTGAGAATTTTAAAAACAGTTTGCAAATTTTAAAATAATTGTTAAAACAATAGCTAAAAACATTTTGTCAGTGTTTGATGTTTTATAGACAGATTGGATAATTTTAAGGAACTAGTATTTAATAGAGCTACGGCCAATCAAAAAAAGAGGCATATAGAAATAGGAAATACCCCTTAGATATAACAAAAAACAACTATATTATTCTGAACCTTAGAGTGGGATGTAGCTCAAATGGTAGTGTGTCCGTCTGTGAACCAGTTGGTCGTCGGATCGATCCTTCTCAGTGGACCCATTTGCAGTTTGGGCTATTTTCCATTCCAACCAGTGGTCCACAACTGGTTTATCAAAAGCTGTGGTATGTGCTGTCTGTGGGATGGATCATATAAAAAAAAACCTTGCTGCTTATCGGAAAGAGTAGCCTATGTGGCAGCGGGTTTTCTCTGACCATATGATTGATGTCCAATAGCCGATGATAAGATAAAAATCAGTGTGCTCCAGAGGCGTTAAATAAAACAAACTTTACTGAAGCTTAGATATGTCTCACATTTGAAATGGGTTGTTGTGAAAAAAAATATTATTTTCAGGGTTTAGGCTGTACTGTAAAAATCATTAGCAATTTGGCCAGAAATTCTGCGGCCAAATTCAGTTTCAATTAGCCAAATAAAAAGAACAAAATTAAGGTGCTTTAACACATTTACAACGGTCTGTTATTTTGGCCATATTAAACTAAAGATTGAAACATGGAGTGACATTACTGCCGAAGACGAAATCATATGAAGTTTACCGAATGAATCGTAAGTAATAGAAAAGGAGATTTATTTCAACTGACATTTTGAACTCTTCCGATGTTGTCTATGTTTATGCGCAGACACAGCAAGTAGTATTTAGATATTTCGCTGACCACAACTAACAAGGAATAAGAGAGACAAAACAGTCGTAGATGGAAAGAGACACACAATTTTAGAATTAGCTGTTTGACGATTTTATAATCCATTGCATTTGCCAAATTCCATTTTAATTCATATTTGGTGAACGATAGCTTAAACCCTGCAATTTCACACATATTTATAGCCTTGTTTCCATGGTACTCAGAGAAGACATTTTTTTTTTACCTTTTGTGTGTTCATTTTGTTTGTTTGGGTTTTATACTGTGGCTAATCGAATGGTAGAACAAAAAATAACATAGTGCTAATGTATATTAAATATGTCCCACATGAAATGGTTGATTGTGTAAAAATATGTAACTGTGTTCATGTATATTAGCAGACATGCATGTGCATTAAACATTAAAAAAGTATGATTTTTACTCCCCAAGACAGTGAGATTCTTTAAAGGTGTAATTTTCATGAAACTGCAAGAATGTACCAGAGACATGCATGTGTGTAATGTACAAGTATGTCATAATGGTAGTGTTATGACTTGCGTATTCGTACATTGTCACACGGGACAATATTTCGAAATCTGCATTAACCAGAAGTCGGTTCACATGATTTTCACCTAGGTAACCCATTGTTCAGTTACATATACAGGGCTACAAGAATTTTTTTTTAATCCACTAGCCGTGGGACCAGTGATTTTCAAAATTCACTAGCTCGACTTAAAAATTCACTAGCCTTACCTCCTAAAGATAAAACTCAAACTTGATGCTCAGATCGACTCGCTACATTTTGCAGGAACTAAAAAAAATGTTTACAAAAAAAATGCACCCTGATTCATTTGTTAGATTAGTGTCATCTTGCCAATCTTGGAATGCGTTATTTTGCAGATTACGCTAGCGAGTTATTTGATGTGTTCCAGGCTAATAATAGTCAGACTTTATTTATAGAAATGAGTATATCGAGCACTATTCGTGGCAGTTTTTTCTTTCTGTTTTCTTCTTTTTTTTGTTTGAAATTCCACTAGCCGTCGGGCTACTGGAAAGTGATTATTTGGTAGCCCGACCACAAAAACCACTAGCCACGGGCGTCAGGCTACCGTATTCTAGAAACCCTGGTTCATTAGATTTGTGTAACCAGTGGGCTACCTGATCAGTTACCTCAAAGTTACGTTGAAATTGTTTTAAATACATAATGTTTAGTTCAAACAAAGTTTTTAAAAAAATACAAAAGAAAACATAATATTTGCAGTGGCATTTACTTCTAAAACTTGTCTTTGAAATGACAAATCAATTATGTTGTTTGAATGTCATGTTATTTTTTTCTGCAGGAAGAAGACAGTAGTAGCGATGTACTTAGTCCACTTCAGGGCTATCGTGTGTATGTGACCAACCTGCACCCCATAGTTAACCAGGATGATATCATTGTAAGTAATAATAATTGTATGTGACCATCTGCACCCCATAGTTAACCAGGATGATATCATTGTAAGTAATAATAATTGTATGCGATTATCCTGCACTCCATGGTTAACCAGGATGATATCATTGTAAATATTATAATAATTGTATGTGACCATCCTGCACCCCATAGATATCCAGAATGATATCATTGTAAATATTATAATTGTATGTGACCACCCTGACTCCATAGTTATCCAGGATGATATCATAGTAAGTATTATAATAATTGTATGACGAAATTGTATTTATGTGTGTGTTAAATCTAGCATTTGTTGCTGGCAAGTTATCAAGTCTCGGCCAACACCAAACAATCAATAAATAAAATTCTTGTGATAAATCTTGTTTTTAATTTAGATTAAAATGTTGTTTTACTGATATTTCGATATTAGTGTAATGTAGATATATTTTAATTGAAACATAGTGAGAGTATAAAATTTAATATAAAATAACTTCTGGTCTGTTAGCCCCTAGATGTTTTCTGACTGAAAGTGAGTGAGGATGGCAGTATTTGGACATGTTTAATGTGGTCATTAAATGTCTTGATAGCAGTAAACTTGTAAATTTAAGTATTAAAATAAACATTCTGTTGGGTGAATTTCTGTTTTATTGTTTGTTTGTAGGAGCTGTTTGGTGCCATTGGAGCACTGAAGAAGGCAAAGTTGATAAAGCAAGGCATAGCAGAGGTTGTCTATCTGAACAAGGATGATGCACAGAAAGCTGTTGTCAAATATAACAACCGAGAACTTGACGGTTGGGCCTATTCTCTTTGACTCCTACTTTGTTGAATAAAATAGCAATTTTACTCTATGTGAACATCATAATCACTCATTAGTCATCAAAACTGTCCATTATTTTTAAAATAGAAAATGTTTTTAACTAAATTGTTTGTGTACAAACCATATATTTGTAATGGTTTGGAACTAATTTTCTTATGTTGTTGTTTCCAATTGTTAGATTGTCTGTTTGTTTAGCCTCTAGATTTTTTTTATATGACCCAACTTGTAATAGATTCATGTATCAGTTATATGTATGATTTCTCTTGTGATTTAACTAATGGCAGATTGATTTTATAGGTCAGGTTATGAAAGTGAAGTTGTTAACATCTGCTCCAGCACCTGTCAAACCTATCACAGTTGCTCCTACGCTGACTGAGGATCTGGTTAGCGGTGATGATCCTTTACCAGATGAACTGAAAAGTCAGCCACTAAAGTGAGTACTCTTTTCTCATTATGTCTCACTGATACAGTGATTCTCTAACACTGCTAGTTTGAAATGCCAGCTGAAACTCACTGGACAAACTGATATAATTCCATTTTGTAAATACACATTTGTTATAAATACTTGGATTGGTCCAAATAGCATCATGCGACTTAAAATAGATGCATGAACCTCAGTTTTTCACTACTTGACTATAACTGAAACTACTTTATGAATTATGTCAACAAAGGAACTCCTAATGGGAACCCACTGGAAACTGTTTTTAGGTTTCATGACAATAAGTCATGGGAACCCATTTTTTTTTATTAGAAAGATTTGTCTCATTTTACTGTAAGACTGTATTCTTTACTTCAGCTGTGTAAGGTCAGAAAAGTTAAGGCTGTGGGAAGCTGCATAATGTATTATTCTGTTTTTCTGAACCACTGAATATAAAATATATTTTGTTAATGATATTAATGATTTGGCTCTAGTTGTCCTTCAGCAGGCAAAATAAGTTGGTAAAAATGTCAGCTTCCACGTTGGAAACATCAATATCTGCCACCCCCCTCCAGCGCCGGTCCTTTTTGCACTCATTAATGTTAGTATTAAGTTTCTATTTTATTTCACCGGATTAATAAGAAACACCTGTGATCTCACTAAATCAACAAGTGACACATTCTTAGATAGATTTCTTGCTAGGCAGTAGACTTTGCATCATGTCATCTGTAAAGTTTTGTTCAAGACACGGTCTATTCTGTGTTACCTAAAATAGCATGTTAAACAACAAACACTGTCAGACAAGACATTAGGACCTACATGATAGTCTTCAGATAATGCTGGTGTCAAATATGTTTAAAGTCGTTTGTTTTATTATTTGATAGATATATACTAAAAAAATAACGTAAATGCGATATGAAAATCATGGGGAAATGGATTTTCGGTTCTGTGATTTTACCGATATTGTACATGCTAGTTAACAAGCACGGATGCAGGATTTCAGAAAGTGGGTGGAGGGTGGGGGATTTCTGAAGGGGGGGGGGGAGGGCTGGATCTGCTACTGGATAATGACCAATACTGTGAAATCCTGTGGCCCAGTATATACAATTTTTAAATAGAGATTATAATATACATTTTGCTGGAGTCAACTGGCAAATGCAATTTTTTTAGTCGCAATGGCAAGAATTTTATTCACCTTGTAAAGCACTGGCATGTACTGGTTAGGTGGCAGTGATGCTTCAAGGGCTGAGTTGATAAAATTTTAAATAATATAATTTAACACACCATTTATGCAATTAAAATAAGTATATATAAGTTTGTTAAAAAGATATCTTGTATACTTTTAATTGAACATTTGATAGTGATATTAAGAAACAAACACACCATATAAAATAAGTGCATTTATTACGTACAGTTGATTGCATATCTTAACTGAAGTCATGCCTTCTGTTGTTTCATTCGACATGCATAGTATAAATTTAGGTCCACAATTTGTTTTTATCTCAAAATATATTTGTTATTCTTACCAAATTTTGAGTAGTATAACTTTTTCCACTATTAAGTATTTTCATAATAATCATCATGGCTAATATCTTTCTCCATTATCATTATTTTATTTGTTTACTGTTACCATTACCATTTGTTTTCTATAATGTGAATTGAATGGTTGTTATTTTAGGCTGAGAAAGCAGGTACCCATTTCATCACTTGGTCCTGAGCCATCCAACATTCAACTTCCTGTGCTACACAAAGCTCTGTTCAAGCTAGGAACACCTGGTGGTAGTAACCCAGTGACATTTACTGTGAAGATTTAATCAGTTAACTAAGTACTAAGATGTGGTGCTTCAGATCACTCCTCTAATTGTGATTATCATCAGGTTTTATATGTGCATAGATCATAATAGATTTAGCAGACTTTTTGCCATGTGTACTTCAGACAATTTAAAATTCAATGTACTTGTGCAGGTCTTGCTAACAACACAAATATTTTTGGCCAATAATTGAGCTTTTTCATCAACCTACACGTATATTCAAGTTGTTTCTGCAAAACAAATTTTCATAAAAATATTAAATTAAACATATCTATTCTGTCAAACTAAAAGAAAACCCCTAATTTCACCACCATCACTATTTGCTAGCCACAAAATTGAGTTGTTAATTTAGTACCTTAATGTGTTGTTTTTTTTAAAAGATTTTATTTCTTTACAGTAAGATAATTGTTACAGCATTGGTGCAGGTTTATTTTGTAGACAATTTGAATGGTGGTCTTATGATTTGTTATCAAGAAGCTCTTCCAGTATTTATTTCATATTTTCATTGTATGCAAAAGTGAGAATATTCCCGTTTGACGAACAAAATGTTTTTTTCTTTCTGTCCTATTTCTGCTATTAGAGCTTTTGATAAAAATCTGCATATATATCTGATGGGTTCTCTTTTTCATTTTCATAAATATTTGTGTTTAAATCTTCTGATGACATTTTGAAAATCATGCCAATTGATCATCACATTATATTTTTGTGTCTATCACAACTTACCCATATAACACATCCATATCTGTACATACATACTGAAAATGTTAACTTCTGGAAATGTGCATACAATCATTTTGTTTTCATAATTAATCATTAAATTTGAAAGTTATAACTTTTTCTTCTTTGTCTATAAATATAATTATACCATAATGTTTGAAAACACTGGTAATTGGGCCACTTTTCTTGCAATCTGTCTTTACAAATAGAAATGTCACTAGTTTGCTGTTTTGGTCAGTAACAATGAATTTTCATTACTTTTGTTTTAGATCTTTTGAAATTTTTTAAATGATATGTGTTTGAATATTGTTACATAAAAGGAATTTCAAGAAACATCCAACAGAAATGAAAATAACTTCTAATCAAGAAATGATTTTGTTTGACATTTTACTTTTCCATCTGCACAAGTGTGTTTTATACTTGTGCAATAAAATATTAGTAGATAAAAAATATCAACGAACATTGCTAAATCACATTCTTACAATCTACAGTTATTTTAGCAGATTTCTTTTAAATAATTGAAAAAAAGACATACTAGCTCATACAGTTTGTAGGAAATTATAGAAAGCGGCTTCATTATGGTACTTACCAAACTTGAAGGATATGTCCTAATAATTAGTTAGCTCACACACAGTTTGTGGGAAATGACAAAGAAAACGACTTCATTATGGTACTTACCACAACAAACTTGTAAGATATGTCCAAATAATTAGCTCACACACAGTTTGTGGGAAATGGTGCTTACACTATAAACTTGTAAGTTACGTCCTAATAATTAGTTAGCTCACACACAGTTTGTGGGAAATTACAGAAAGCGACTTCCATTATGGTACTTACCACAACAAACAGTTCATATACCAGTCGACTAATTTTTTTTCAACGCTGTACAGGTATTTTTTTCTTTCACATACTATCAATGGATTGGCATTAGAACTCTTATCACAGTGTCTCATATGTTCACTCCTATTTGCTTATTAAAAAACTTCCAAGTATAAACTATTTTTTATAGTGTGGTAAGATAGAGATAAACATACTCAGATTTCATTTTTGAGTAATGTTATATTTGCAGCATTTTGCAATTTCATATCCATAATAACACACCTCAAAATTTCTGTTCAGTTTGTAGTGTAATGACTGTTTGTAGTGTAATGACTGTTATAGTTTTGCATGAATTTTGTTTGTGGATAAGTTTTAATACAATATGAGTGCACAGCTTCTACTTAATAATAAATTCCAATTTGTAACACTTTCATCTTGTGGCATAAGTGCTAGTTGCATACATCTCTTTACATTGTTCAAATGTTAGAAAAATTAAATTTTCATGTTTTTTTTGTTTAATCTATTCATTATTAATATATTAAAGAACAAAGGAAAATTTATGTACCAATATTTTAAAGTTGAAAGGTTTGTTGTAAATGTGGGTGTTCTTACTACAGGCAAATCACAAATAATTTCTTATCGTTTTGAACATTTTTCATTATCACATGCCAATTTTTATGATCCATGCTTATAACCAGGTTTAATGTGTTTAATTAAAACATTAGGTTAACACTTGTCAATCGCTGATATTTGAAAGATTACAACATTTTCTACAGTTTTGCCTAGCTAATTATTATGCATTAATGTATGAAAACGAAATTAAGCAGATACCTTAATCATATGTACTATTTAGAATAAAAACAACAGTTGGAAAAAAAAAGAGGATAAAATTATTTACTGATAAAAGCAAGCTAATGGTTTCAAAAAGAAAGAAAAAACCATGTAAATTGAAGAATACTGTACTTGAATAATATGTAGCATATGGTAGCTATATGAGTATTTTCAAATAAGTGTATATTCACATACATATATAGGATTCGTGCCTTACAACTAGTCTTGTCATTAGTAATGTTTGATTAACTCTCAGATGTGACACAAACAGTTTCTGATCACATTCTTTTTTTTTTTAAATGATGACCAAAGTTTTTAATCAGACTTGTAAACACACATAATCAAAACCATATTGAGCAAAAAAACATGTATCTTTAAACAGGTGGATGTTTTCTACAAGTTATTGATGTACATTCAATAATCTGTAATTAAGTACAGTATAACCTCGATTTACCGCCAACTTCTCGTATCACCAACTTCTTCCAAGTACCATTTGTTTTCTTTGTTAATTCCCTCTATTTAGTGCACAGCAGAAAAATATTCTGGAGGTTTTAAATGGATTATTAACTTTAATACTGTGCTAATCAAATTTACCGAACATGTTTTTGCCTATTGACAAATTAAAATTAATGTTTATCTTGTTACCTTGTTATTTTCATTTTAAACAAAGTGTATAACATTTAATACCTGTTGTAGCAAACGGGGAAAAAAAAGTTTCACTGTGCTTCCTTGGCGCACTTTAATGCCAACTCAATATAACGCCAAAAGACAGTAAGCGGTAAATCGAGGTTATCCTGTAGGTTACTTACTTTTCTGATAAAATAGCAAACTTAACATAATTGAAGTCAGATCTCTGACATTGTCAGAATATGAATGTTAAATTCTATATGAATTACCTGTATTTTAATATTAGTAATTTGTTTAAAAAGGGGGGCGTCTCTGTCTTAAAACCACACAGTTAAAATGTTCCCAACGTTTCATTGACAAACTGTCAACATCTTCAGCGGAAGCTAAATATAAAACAGGAGAGAAGCATTAAAATAGGTAGAGTTAAAACAGTTCACCTAAAAAGCCTTAAAATAGGTAGAGTTAAAAGAGTTGAGATAAAAAGCAAGTACTTTAGTACTGTAATCACAGGATAAGCTGACTGGATGGAGTAAATATTAGTATTTATCATAGATAAAGTACATTCATTATTAAATTTGCCAGTGAAATTGCTCTTTTCATACTTCATATTAATTCTCTGATTAATGCAGTTTTACAATAAAAATTGTAATGTTTTAACTGACCCATCATAATTAGATTCATTTTGCATAAATAAATGGCCATGATCACAATTACATCCATACTCATTCTGATCAGTACAGTTGTGATCCTCCATCATCACTACTCGAGCATCACTACTGACCTTGTCTTAAAAATATTTTTGATGTTCTGACCTTTGAAAAAATCCATATTTTTAATTATAACTAAATTATTAGGACAAATGCAAAGACATTAGCAAAAATGGAAATTCAAAGTAATGTGCAACTTGTGAATATGTATATTATAACATGGCAGCAAAAGGATTTAAGTGTAAATTGGCAAGTAATCTCTATTTCACACAGTATACCCATGAGATTACAGAACACATTTCCTGGATATTAAAACATGGAAATACTAACTTGATATACTAACAAAATATAAATCTCTTTAAAAAACTGAAAACATTTTGATACTGGCAGTGGAATGATTCACTTACCGGGTATGTTTGTTTATTGATTCACTCACAGTAATCGGCAACTCTAGGTGCAATCACAGAAAGTTCAACAACATTGAATTCTATTCTACAAGAAAATATGAAATTTGGCATCTTTCTAACAGTTCATATTGCATGGTTACAAAACAAAACTTTTCCCTTCAGTAACAGAAACAATTTAGGGTAAATGACTTATTTGGTAAAATATCTATTGTAATACATGTGTGTATCAGAAATGTAATACATGAACATAATTGTGGGTTAATTAATACACTGTACTAAAATATATTTGTGATAAGAATTCACTAAACATTGACGTTTTTCATTTCATCACGTTTAATTTCCTTATTTGCATATTTTCAGTTATACATTACTTAACCTAGAGGGCCTGGTTGTTCAAAACCCTGGTTAGCTTAACCATTGCTTAACATTGTGTGTTAAATTTCTTAACTCAAGGTTAGATAACCACTTGTTTAACAACTGTTGTTCAAACAGTTTTAAGTCAGTAACTCATGGATCACCAATCAGTGAGTTTAGTCTTCGCGAGATATTTTTGACTATGGAGTGGAAACTCATTTTTAAAAAATTACTTCTGACTGATAAGCTTCCAGTTGCAAAGCATCCTAGCTTTCTAGAATGTTCCCTCAAGACATTTTTCAAATTAGATTGCCTGAAATTTTTAAATCATGATTTATTAACAGTTATTATGGAAAGTTTTCTTTTTAGTGTTTCTAACTGGGTTGGGGGGAGGTGCCTAGCAGCATGGTCCTTCTGGAAAATTTTAAAATTATTTGGTGTTTCAACTATTTCCTGTATTCTGAATGGCACAATCAATGATTTTCATCTATATTAACAGTCATTATGGAGGGTGATATGTCTGAAAATGTTTATTTTTGGAACTTAGTATTTGGGGGAAAATGCTCTGTAAAATGTTTTAATTTAGATGGAAAGAATCATAATTTCTGGCATGCATTAATCTGGGTTGGCTCTTAAACACAGTCCCATGGACCCTTGACCTAATTAATTTCCAAACAAAGAATTAATTTTAAATATAAATATTTGATTTGTCTATAGCAATACTAAATTAACTACTTACATAACTACCACATCTCGCTTATTATCAATATTTAAAAAATTATATTAATTATGCTCACGGACAAATAAATTTTTTAAAATAACATTTTTTTCTGTTGAAGGTGTGACTGTATATTTCAAGACAAGTGATGGATATTCCCCCATTAGCCGCTATTTTAAAACTTTTGAATATGTTTGTAGCTGCAACATTTCGTCTAATGAGGAGTTCCGATATTGAAATTTTTAAATGTCAAAAAATGGATCAACTCGACATGGAATTCCCTATACCATGGTTCAGTTAAAATGTCTAGCGTGCTAGGGCAAAAATCCCTTCTTGAAAGTGGGGGTACGGAACATCCTGCTGTCCCCATCTTACCCCCTAGGTTTGATGCCATTATAGACCCCTTATGTACTTCGGTATATTTGCGCTAAGACAACATGGTTAAGTGTTACATTGAAACAATAAAGAGAAATACTGGTAACGATTTATTATTTAGGCATTTTAATTTAAGTTTGGGATATATACCTATGCTTGCATAATATGAAAACGAGATCTAGTATAACAAATTCATGTAAATTTTATTCATAATCAATATTTAGAGCACAAAGCCCCTTAAATTCCTTTAACTATGCTTATAGTAAAAAATGACTGAATCCAATATTTACTCAGTTGCATTTTTTTGAACTGATGCACTTGTTACAACTTATTTATTAAAATATACTATTATGTTCTTTTGTCCATATATAATAAAAAGACATGAAGAACAACTACACCTGAAAATTCATCGTCATAATTATCAGTTGATATCAAGTGCATTTGTAAAGTCCTCTATATCTGTACATCATGTTGTTACTTTTTTAATATGTTTCTAACCATATATATGATAAATAAAATATTCCTTCATTTTTCTGTATTATTCATTATGCTTTTGCTGTATTTTTATTGTTCATTACATATTGTTAAAAGGAAACAAAATGTTATTCGGTATCTTTGCATGGTTTTAGATCATTTTCTATAGCAGTCATTAAAGTGACTTGTAGTTAGTGCTAACCCAGGTTTTGAACAACTTAACTTAGATATATACTGTTACTTTCATTACCCTATGATTTGTTTCATGGCCGGATTTTGACCTAGGGGCCCCGGGGCACTTCACATTCAGTGGTCCCATAACATAGAAATTAAATTACATGACAAATTTTTAAAAAAGAATTAAAATGAATGAATAGATCTAATTATATGATTATTACCTGGGGTTTTTTTTATAAAGGAAGTCCCTACTCAGGGGAGGGGGGGCCTTATAAATGTGGCTCTGATTTGTTTAATTCAGTAAAACTGGTCATAGTTCAAGCTATTAGCCTAGTTTACCTGCAGTGGTTATTGACTAAATGACTGCAACATATAGTACATAAACATTATAGTACATATTGTATTTAATTCAGTAAAATTGGTCATAGTTCAAGCTATTAGCCTAGTTTACCTGCAGTGGTTATTGACTAAACATTATAGTACATATTGTATTTAATTCAGTAAAACTGGTCATAGTTCAAGCTATTAGCCTAGTTTACCTGCAATGGTTATTGACTAAATGACTGCAACATATAGTACATAAACATTATAGTACATATTGAATTCAATTGGCAAGCATGTGTTTCCTTGTTGTCAAACACCTCCAGTTTTTTTTTTATTGGATTAAGAAAAGCAAAAATGTTTAAACTTGATATGTGTGTGTATCCAGTTCCTGTACCTGACAACATTCAAAATGTTATCACTGATGTAATGTAGGGTTATGTAAAGATGTAAGATTCAAAATATCTCATAACATACATATGAACTTCTTGATTCATTCAGAAAGAGATGAACACATAACAAGCACACACATTTTCATCCTTCTATAGAGAATCACTTCTACACTGCTGAATGCAACAATTACTGTCTGTGTAAATGACACTTTCTCGGAAAAAAATATCACAGTGGTAACTTATACCAACGTCACTGATCCAAGCAGGAACAAGATGGGCGAGACAATCACATGTATTGACATTAGCCAGTGAAACCAATTACACTTTTCTTGGCATAGGTTGGTAAAAATGTTCTATACATGTATAGGATACCTGGACAAATGAGTGTATGTAACATTGAAATTTTGGCACTCTTAACTGATATATAAAAGATGCTTCAAAATGAGTTTTGATTAATTGAACATAAATAATTTAATAATTCAAGTGGTAAACTTCTAAAAGTACTGCTTAATAAAACATGTCAGAATGGGATTCATGTGGTCATATTTGACTCAAACTTTGTAGTACAGTGGGCTCTGTCTAAACCGGACTCACTTCATACTGTCAAAAGTCCAGTTTACACAGAGGATCGGTTTTGACATTCATCCAGAGTTATGGTTCTTCAATGATCAATGACACGCAATCTCCAATGACATTAATTTTGAATTCGTAATAGAGAAACCAGTTAGGTATCAACACACACTAATATTAATCTGACTGGTCTGACAGCCTACTGCAAGTAGAATAAACTTTACGCAAGTGCGATATTTTGTATTTTATCTTGCGAGGGCATCCTGATTACTTGGTAAATGACAATCATTGTTCAACTAATTAAGCAGCCCATTGTTCAGTCAAATTCCAGTCTGGTGTAGACAGAGGTAATTAATACATAAACAGTTCTTTCATTCTGGATTTTTGCTCCAGAGTCCAGAATAGGCAGAGATTTACACCTAAGAGATAAACAGTAGTTGTACGAGGCTTTAGAAATAGACCAGTTTATGCAGAGATCCAGATTACACAGAATCCGGTTTAGACGAAGAGTCCACTGTACATTTATTTAATTATTTTTCTATACTTTTTTTTCCCAAGTTGTTTGTTTCAATATATAGCAAGTTAAAGGAACCAATTTCAGTCATTATGTTGAATATAGCATTATAAATTAATTAGTTTGAATAAAATGTCTTAAAATATAATCATACATTAAACCTCAACAGCATTCAATAGTTCTTGGAAATGTTTCGTAATTTCCATACACCAATTTTTTTTGGTCCCAATGATAATTGCAAGAGGTACCATGTACTTCTGGTTCAAATGAAGCATGTGGGAACCTCATACTCAGTTTCTTCTTTAAAAAACATGCTGATGACTAGCTGTGTTCCAGTAAAATGAATTGTTGAAACCATTTCACTCTTGGTTAGCTACATGTATGTAAATACCACTACTCATAAGTTATGCTGTTTTGGAAAACTAAAAATAATAATGTAGCAGTTTTTTTTAGTTTTTTTTAAAATACGTAAAATGAAAGCATAGCAAATGAATTCTAAATATAACCAGATATGGTTCTCTGAAATGGCAAAATAATGAAGCGGTAAATATATAATTTCAGAAAATATAACAAAGTGTTCATCATATCAGAATTATTCAGGAAGCATTAAATAAGGTTTCTGTTTGTAAAACAAAGTTATGTATAACTAATTTTAACAGGGATTTGAATGTACAATGATTAAAATTACTATCATTAACAATGTATAATTTCAATACTATTTAGGGACCATTCACAATTCAATACTTTTTCCAATTCCACCCCCTCAAATTTTGATTTGTAGAGAGATTCCAATTAACATTTTAATTATGAATTAATTTTCATTTATCATCACAACGTCCAGTCATAGCTGGGAAAATTTTCATAATTTCTCAGTGAGAATTATTATACATTGGTTTAACAAGGCATTTCATTTTGTCACTCTGGTCGTTATGACCAACAAGCTTGTCTGTACTAAATATGACTTCATTATCATTTTGTGAAAGTGCAAATGATGACATTAAATCTACAGAAAGTACAACCTAATGTCATCCATAACGTAATAGAATAGTATTTCTCTAAACAGTTGTGTGGTTAGAAAATTTAAAGAATAGAACAAATACAATTGTATGGGGTAATAAACAAAACATTAAACTCATTACCACTTATTTTCACATTTATGTCCCTTGTGAAATAATTGTCCTTTGTCACTTTCTAAAGCTCATGACAAATTTTTTAAATGTGGTAATAAATGGCAACTCGTTAATGGAAAATGTCAGTAAATGTCAACAACCTCTCGCCAATACAGTAAAATTAAACATTTTACAATTAGACTGGTGCTTTTCAAGATACAGTACATCACAAAGAAAATAAAAATATTGTTTGGTTCCACTCATATTTTTGGCTATGTTAACACTGGGTAGATTAGAACAATACTGTTCAAAGGCATGGCATTTAGATTGAGCAGTCTGAGATTCACGTTATGTCATGGAATATTTTGCCTGTTGCTGCCTCCTGAACACTTATGATCACAACCGTAACCTATGACAACCCATTTTACTAGAATCAGGTGTCAACATGTACATGAGAAACAATCTATTTTTTAAATTTATACTGAAAAAATTAAATTATTTTAAAATCAGTTACCCTATTTGTTGTTTCAAGTAAATTTTATTTTAGTCTCACTACAAACACAATGGAAGTAAGAAAGGTTAACTAATGTTAACAGTAACTTGTTTTAACCTGTAACTACAAAGTTTCTTATTCAGGAATACGTCAAGTCGTGTATTTTGCTTTAATATTTGAAGTGTTCACGTAAATAATGTTAGTGACATTGTTTGATTTGAATTGTTATGTAATGTTTGTATTTGTTTCTTGAAAATAATTATAATGGTAGTGTTTCTGCAGAAAGCTACTGTTAACACATTAATCTACTTCAGATGTAACTGTACATGTATGTTATGAAATTAAGTAACATCAAATACTCACTGGTTAATTTAAATGAATATCAAGGCTGCAGGGTCAACTAAAATCAAAATAAAAAAATGAAATTGGGGTTGGATAAAAACAGCTGGAGACACTAACAATTTTTCTGTCTCATTGCGTGAATTAATTTACATTAATCAAGTTGTAATTTATTTGTAAAACAGGTTGTCATAGAGAAAAACATTGTTTGTATTTAAAGAGATCAGTAAAAGAATACTCTGCTATAAAGATGTACATATCTACAGCCAAACTAGCATCAAAAAACTAGTTTCAAAATATGCACTCTAAAACTACATACACTGTAAATAACTATAAATATGAACCATCCATTGCATGATCATTCAAATATTTCAGCCAGTATTCACAAACTGTATGTTAATAAACTGTTGACATTATTACAGGTGGTCTTACTATGAAACTGATAGCACAATACTCAGTGACATATACTGTCTTATACAGTCTACAACATGATCATGTACAGATATGACATGTACATACTTTCTGAACACATTTAAATAATCACATGATTTATACACTTTCTCACATTCACCAAACAATCAAATATAATTGCTAAACTACATAGTAAAGTAATTTTATAATTATATATGTTAATTTTCAACAATTATATTTTGATTAGTGCACTTTCTCAGAACGTTTACCACATAATTACGTTCTGACAATTATGGCTGGCTATTAAACATAAATAGTAATTCAGCAACACTTCTTAATTATGCGCAACAACAAAAAAGTTGAGTTTATGGCTCGATGTAGACAGTGCCAGTGGAGAGAACATGGAATGCAAGATATTTATCTGGCAATACTAAGCATGTATTCCCATTTGTAAAATAAAAACCAACAATACACTAAACCATATATACCGTCACCAGTAGTATACTGATTAAACTGTCACTCTTAAATTCAAAACTGGTTCCAACCCAGTGTGAATGCTCTGCAAGGGTCAGTGGGTAGGTGTTTGCCACTTACTTCGACCAGAAGCCCATGTCTGGTTTATCAAAGACCATGGTATGTACTATCTACTAATCAAAATAGCAGCAGATGTTGCGATAGTTGACTTCTAAAGATGAGTCATGCGACACCTAATAACAGTACTGGGGTTTTGTTAAACAATCCTTTCCATATAAGATTTCTGTTTTTCTAATATGTTAAATCAATGGGTCAAACAAAATAAAATGTGTTTAATTAATTAAAGTTTTGTTTGCATAACACATTCAATTATATTTTAGACATGTAGAGTACTTTGTCCAAATGGCATTTCACATTGAACCTTCATACTCTAATTCTTTGTTGCCCAATGCATGAGTTATCACCAGTTTATGTAATTAACGACCTCAAGCACAAAAGTAAACATCGGCTATTGGGGGTCACCCTGTGGTTACATCAACTTCTTTTTTCTAATAATTATGGGGCATTTCACGGTATTTGGTCCATGACTATGAAAATCAAAATCATTAAATTTCCATGGAAACTTTATATCATATGAAAGTAAACATCCAAAGGG
>JAULBS010077451.1:0-19874 GCA_032355785.1 Symmetromphalus regularis
GGGGGGGGGGGTCGTTAAATAAATAAGGTATCTACTGTCCCGTCTGCGGGAAAACACATACAAGATCCTTTGCTTCTAATCAGAAAGAGTAGCTTATTTTGGCAGTACCATGCACTTTGATAAACCAATTGTAGACCACTGGTCGGTGCAAGTACCATACATCTATCCACTGATGATTTTGGAGCACTCACTCTGGGTTGAATCCGATAGAGAGATTAAAAATACCATGCCTCGACTGAGATTTGAACCCAGTACCTTCCAGCCGTGAGTCCGACTACTTCGTACTCTGGACAGGGGTCAACCATTTTAAGTATCAACTGTATAAAAGAAGCGCTTGGTTTTGTCTGAAGTCCGCTGCCAAAATTCACAAATGTCGGTTAACTGAATTATTGTAAGAGCACTCGAAATATATTAGATCGTATATATAATGTAAAATTGTAAATACCACTTTAGCTAGGGAATTTTAATCTCTTTAACTTTAAAGTAAAAAAAACTATGTGTCGGTGGCGGTTTTCCTACAAAATATTCGCTTTGGGTCGGAGCCAGTACCGAAATTAATAATTCCGTGCCTAGACTTTAATAATCCCGTGCCTAGACTGAGATTTGATCTCAGTACCAATCAGCCGCGAGTCCGACAACGTAGCCACCAGTGGCGGTATCTATCAAACAACGTAAGTGAAAAAATAACAACTTAAGTCAGTGCAGGTGTTTTTCCCGACAACCACTTCCTGAGTAAGAAGAAAAAAAATGTTTCCTGCTTCTTAGTTAAATTTTGACTTAAGTCCTTTGATAAATACCAACTTAAGTTTGTGACTTAGCTAAGTCAATTTGAGAAACTTAAGTGGAAACTTAAGTTGTTTGATACATACAGGCCCTGGTGTCAACATTTTAATGACTTATTTAAATACGAAAGCTCTTCTTGACCGCCCGCTTCATCAGGTAATACTGATAATGTTGAACGACGTTTTATTGTAGATGATGTTGACACCAAAAGCAGGCTCGCGTTCAGGATAGGCCAGCAGCCTTCGCGGGCACTACGCAGCAAATTCTCATGTTCAGAAACGGGAGCTGCCCCCCAATATGAATTTCGTTCCAACGCCCCTGCAATTATATGTGAACTAAATAACACAAACAGCTGATGGAAAGAGAAGAATTGTGCATCATGAACACGAAACAAACATGGAAGATATATTCTAAATGGTTTATATGAAAGATATTGCAGACTACAGCTTCTATGATCTGTTTTTCATTCATGATGTCACTTTAACTGGGATGACTCCATTAACTTGCACTTTGTTATATGAATGACAAAGAACTCAAAGAAAATAACATTAGAATAAGCCAATCAGAAACAGCATTGTTCACAAAGTCGTCGCAGAATCTGTCAGTCTGAACAATATTTTGTTGTACTGTGTGGCAATACGTTACAAGATAAAATTGATTTAGTCGATATACCAGTAATTAAAAATAAGAAGTTTTAATGACAAAATGCATTTAAAGCACAGATAAATTTAAAATAGCAAAATAATAATTTTAAAATCTGGTCCAGCAATCACCCGCACAAATTAGTTAATAAAATTATCACCCCTTTAAAAATCCTAGATCTACCCGTTTCAAATGTACAAGACTGTTATTCCGTCTGAGAACAAATCAGACGACAGAAAAACAAACAATTCGCCCTAGTTGACTGCAAGATACAACATTGTCTCAGCGCGTTATTCCAAACACATGCAAATGCTAGCCTAGCCTTGCCAGTCTCATCAACATTACAAATATATTGTCTACAAACAGTATTTGAATGTCTACGTTTTAATACACTTTTAAGTTTTAGTCATTCATAAAATAGCATAGTTTTAAGTATGTATCAGATAAAACGATACACAACCTGATAAAAAGAGGCATACCATTATATAATTGTTTCAGTACATTTTTGTATTTTATTTTTGTTCTTCAAGTAAGTCTATAATGGAATATAACTTACAGAATAACAAAACATTTGAATTATGTTAAAACCTTAAAATCCCTTAAAGGTTGATTAAATAATAGAAACATTATCCTTAATACCTTCCGTTCCAGTTAACCTACACATTTATGTAACTATGCTAGTTAACTTACACATTTGTGTAACTATTCTTGTTAACTTACACATTTATGTGACTATTCCAGTTAACCTACACATTTATGTAACCATTCTAGTTAACTTACACATTTATGTAACTATTCTAGTTAACCTACACATTTATGTAACTATACTAGTTAACCTACACATTTATGTAACTATTCTAGTTAACCTACACATTTATGGAACTATGCTAGTTAACCTACACATTTATGTAACTATTCTAGTTAACCTACACATTTATGTAACTATTCTAGTTAACCTACACATTTATGTAACTATTGTAGTTAACTTACACATTTGTGTAACCATTCTAGTTAACCTACATATTTGTGTAACTATTCGAGTTAACCTACACATTAAATTTTGTGTAACTATTCTAGTTAACCTACACATTAAATGTTGTGTAACTATTCTAGTTAACCTACACATTCGTGTAACTATTCTAGTTAACCTACATATTCGTGTAACTATTCTAGTTAACCTACATATTTGTGTAACTATTCTTGTTGACTTACACATTTATGTAACTATACGTTTAATCACACTATCTAATTATATATTCATGTAATAGACAAGGACTGGGATTAGGCTAATCTAATCAAGGACGAGACATATTTCCTTCGATGCTCTTTAGACCAGATGGTTCTAAATTTTCATTTGGCTTTAGTTTGCATACAGTTTTCGTTTTTATTGATTATAATATTAGTCCATGAGCCATACCTCAAATTTTTAAATGTCATTATCATCTCGAAGGACTAAAAGGCACTATGATTTTCAGTTAGCCAGATATCTAAAGTGTATGAAAAAAATATGTACTTTTCAGAAGTGTATTTAGATATCTGACTAACTGAAAATCATTGAGGATTTTAATCCCAAATTTGGTAATAAAATTTTGTCTGGTTCATGAACTATATATGCATATCATCCACGTTATACGTCATGGATGGATTATTCAAAGTTGCAATCTCACTTCTATTTTTCTTTTTTACTGTTGTGTAACAGTAACATATCATCACTTTTAATAATCAACGTCGACTGCCTACACGTAACTTTGAAAATGTCACAGTCATTTTGTTTACTACAGATAACGTGGTAGCGGGCCGCACTCCAGCTAGTGCATTTGTACATGACCTAGATTACACTGGACAGTTGATGGAAACAAAAGAATGCCGCGTCATGTTCATGAAACAAGCCTGAAAGCGATCTGTTCTGTATTCCCGAACTGGACATGATTGAATACGTTAATAATGACTGATGTGTAGACATTGTAATTTCACCTCCTAGTTTCACTATTTGTTTTCAAATAACAAACTTTGTTTACTAAATCATGTTGTTTACAGGATCATAGATCGTCCGGTTAAGGGAGCGGGATGTAGCTCAACGGTAGAGTGTCTGCCTGTGAACCGGTCGGTCGTCGGATCGATCCTTCTCAGTGGACCCATTTGCAGTTTAGGCTATTTTCCGTTCCAGCTAGTGGTCCACAACTGGTTTATCAAAGGCAGTGGTAATGTGCTGTCCTGTCTGTGGGACGGTGCATTTAAAAGATCCCTTGCTGCTTATCGGAAGGAGTAGCCTATGTGGCGGCAGCGGGTTTCCACTAAAGACATATGTCAGAATGACAATATGTATAACGTCCAATAGCCGATGATAAGATAAAAATCAATGTGCTCTAGAGGCGTCGTTAAATAAAACACTTTACTTTTTAGATGGTCCGCTTAATGGACTAGTTTCTGCGGTTCATGTAAAATGTAAATAAGAAAATTTAGAACCAGTGAAATCGCAATGTAGCGCCCGCCTGTCCTGACATAAAGCTATATTGTTCTGACTTACAGGACCAAATAGCTAGCAGATGCTCGCTAAAATAGATTTTGCACCATATTAAACCCAATGAGAATATTTAGAACCGGTGAATTAGCAACGCAGAGCTTACCTACCCTAAACTCAAGGTTGGTACGAAAATATCATAATTGTAATAGTTATTATTGCTAATAATAACAATAATGTTAAATGAAATAGTAGGCATTGTTAATGTATTATTAAGCAACAATAACATTTCTTTCATAATTTTTAGTATACAAAAATCCCTATAAGGAAATTAAAACAAAATAATATAAATAAAAAACATACAAACCTCATTTTCATCAATAATAATTTAATATTATGGCAATAAAATTTATCACCATTCCAAATTCAACATACGTGTAAAGCTTAAACAAGAACAAATAACAGTTTTTTAAGCACATTGTGGTTGTTTTAAAAACAAGGGTCTGATATCTTTGAAAAATGGTTCATTATTAGGATCTCAGTCACAGCGTTAAAAATATTCTGGTCGCAAAGACCCTGAGCTTCCCTTCTTGAGAATAGGTTTGTGTGGCATTCCTGTGGCTCCGTGAGAGAACGATCTTGGCCGAAGAGTGGTTGTTAAACTGGTTCCTTTCCGTTCGTCCGGCCAATGCACGTGTAAAGAGTCTAAAGGCGAGATGCGTTCCGCGGCTGCTATCACCTGTCGTTTGTGAGACGGAAGAGCCGAACAGTCACTTTTTGACCTCTGCCGAAACTCTTCATCCGCGTTTTGCAATGCGAACATGCGTGGGCTGTCTAGAAGATGCGTACTGAACTGTGCGTGAACAGTCTCTCGGGATATCCGAGGACTTGATGGGCTGCTGCACTTGCATTTTGTAGAATCTGGCAGAACAGGAGAACTAGAAGGCGAATCACCAATGAGAGTGTTCGGCGATTTATCGCGAGATTTCTGACTTTTCTTTGAGCGCCAGAATCTGTTGTTGTTGTTATTGTTTTCACTGTCCGATTTTGATTTCTTTTCCTTGTCTCGTTTTGATTTCTTTTTGTCAGATTTTGTGTCCTGTTTTACACATATTTTCTGTCCCTCACTTTCGTCCAAAATGCGAATTTGTTCCATCACCCGACAGAAATCAGAAGAACCACCAGGTATATCTCTTGAAGTATATATTATATCGTTTGTTAGTGTTCCAAACTCCATCATTTGTCTTTTTTTGTTCAATCACAAAATTCCTTTTGACAGATCAGCAAAGTATAAAAATCGCTATTCACCAAAGCGAGTAACGTCGTTTATAAACAAGACAATCAGCTTGACAAAATGTTGTCAACTGCAGACACTCTATTGTCAGCAAACTTTTAAATCGCGACTAGATAATGGTAAGACATATAAACAAAACAATCCGCTTGACAGAATGTTGTCAACTGAAGACACACTGTTGTCACCAAACCTTTAAATCGTTCCAGCAGACTTATGCGTCATCGATGAACTAACGTATCGCCCACATCCTTGAAAAATAAGTAATGCAAGTAATAGTTTACCTACAGAAATGACACGCCTTGATAATGATCAACCTCTCCACTAATCTTGCAGGCAACTGGCTTCGTCAATAATATCTCGACGATTCTTGCAAGGTTGGTTCTGGCTTGGTCAGCGGTATCTCGACTAGTCCTGCAAGTTATTGGCTTTATGAATGATTCGCGTTTTACCCAGCCCTCGATGTGAACCGACCAATAAACCAGATTGGATACTGAGTCACGGGATGTTTGCAGAACTTGGTTTTAATTCAACATATTACCTCGGCAATATATTGGCAGGCTCTTGTAGCCATTCAGTATTATCAACCATCACAGGAATGTATTTGTAAGCTCCAGTAATCTAGGTTCTCAATGCGCTTTTGCCAGACTCTCGTAACCAAAGTGCTTCAGCGATTTGTCCCTTTTGTTAAAGGGTCAAACAACCGGGCTGATTCCGTGTCGTACTATACTGAAACGTTGTTTGCCTACAAAATAGAGTGTAGATAATCTGCATTGAACGACAAATCGATCGTGCTGGCGATCGTTATTGGCGTATTTCAGTTCAGAACAGTTTGGTTATTTAATATGCACGGCAGTTCACAAGGAAACACCGTTTTATCTTTCATACAAATATATCGCTGACATTTTAGCCTGGGGTAAATCAAACTTCCTTCGCTTATGATTTAACAAAGAAGTAAAGACTGAGCGATGAATACAGAATGAACAGCATGTTTACCCTCTTTCCGAAAACTACTTAATACTAATTGAAACGAATTCCATTAAAACTGGTAAGAAAACAGGTGTGTGGAGTTTGTTTTGGAGGTTATAGTTTCTACCTGTCAAACTGTCAGCATGTTTTGTCAGGTTAAATCTGATTGCTTATATAATTGGAAAACAGACATGTTTATCAGCAGCAAATCTACATTTTCAAAATAAAGAGGTCGCCACCTGTCCAGCGGTTAATGCGATTATTAATGTTGTGTGCTCATATTCAATTTCTCATATACGCTAGCTGTATGGTTCGCACTCAGATGGCAGATAGATCAAATATTCAGATAAACGGGTAGTTTATTTTAGGAAGTCCAATTTTCTTTAAGTGGTTTGTTGGCCTGTTCACGTAACTGTGTCAATTAAGTTATAGTGGGTTGGATCGAACATTTAGTAGGTTTAATCATGGGTTACATGTGCTGTGTTATAGAACACCTTAAATGTGTTGTTGATTTGCGGACAATGCCGAGATCACACAAATGCTAGGCGTTTCAATACCATCAAAGGCAAACGAAATGATGTGTAAATGTATAATATAGGGGGTTCAGTAATTTAATATATTTTAGTAATAAAACACAAATACACAACACCCATAAATATTTCAATATAAAGCGATTTCGTTAAAAAGAAATTATTGTATGAGCAATGCTACTATTTAGACCAAATATAGCGAGAATAGAAATCTTAAAATATGCTAATGACCTCACGTTAAATGTATATAATATGTATATAATGTTTTCGCATAAATGTAAAAGTAGTTGTCAATGAAACCCACCCACCCCCACCCCACCAAACATTAAATAAAAATGAAAGAAATATAAAAATAAACAATTATCTATTATAGGAGCATTCGAACGAAATTCATATTGGAGGGGGATGGGGGTGGGCTGCTCCCGTTTCTGAACATCAGAATTTGGCAGTGAATAATTCAACAATGAATAAGAAACATATGTATAGGAACTATCGGGGGAGGGGGGTTGGAGGAGTCTCATTAAGCTGTCTATGGGTTTATAGAAAATTTATCTTTTGAACATCCTTACAGAAAGTCAAGAAATACTTTTGATTTGACTATTTATATGTATATTATGTAATTGTTTGAGGTTAGTGCCAATAGGAGAAACTAAACCCGTTGACATCTCACTAATATCACTACTCGAACTGTTTAGCAGAGAGGGGCCTTTTACATGCACTGTTCCACATAGCTGTGGACCACTGGTCGGTGTAAATGGTGTACACCTACCCACTGCATCTTGAGGATTTCCCACTCTGGGATGGCATCAAAATTAAAAACAAATACATGCTTCGACTGAGATTTGATCCCAGTACCTACAAGCCGAGAGGCAGATAGGATAACCAGTACAGCATCGGAGCCGGTCAACAAGTATAAAGTAAAGTTCGAGTATATTAGTTACTAATCCTTGTCAAACTATAAAACTAGCTCTAATCGCTTTACCCGTGACTTGACATTGCAGAACTATTATCTTGAGAAACCTATCATACTAATGTAAACTTTAATCATCGCAATAATAATGTCATCAAACAGAATGCCTCCAGCTATAGTTAAAGGTAGATTGGCCATCTTGAAGTGCCGTAGCAACATTTGACAGCGCTATTGATAATGCAAAAAATGCACTAGACCTTGCAATGAAAGGATATAGTTTACAAAGAGGACTCGAGGATAATAGTTATCTTCGGAGTATTTGGATATTATTATTATTTAAAAGTGGGTCACGATAGAACATTAGAACTATTAATCTATTAATTAATTAAGGTGATGTAGATACAATTTACAATTTGTAAATACTTAAAATACATGCTGGTCAAGATGAACTACAATTTAAGACAAGGTTGATCAATACAATTGTTAAACAAATTGTAAATAGAGACAATACCTACGCAACACTTTAAGTAGACGAATAAAAAAGTTAGAATCGTATATTAGCTTCTATAAACACGTATCTTATGTGACCAAACGGAAAAGGCCAAAATCAAATCTTAATTATATTAACTACACAAATCTGATATGTCTTTAATATGGATTTGAAACCATAGAAAGAAAAACAATCCCTTGAAATTAAACCATCAGGGTCCCCTCACCCCACAGCTGAATCTAATATTATGCTTTACACGAGTGTCCTATGCACCAGACAGAGAAAAACAATCTGGTCTGATAATTTTATTCATAAAATTAATCTCATAACAACCTCAAGCAAATCTGCATATTTTAAGAATTGTGATCTGATAAGTTTGGCTAAAAAGAAGACGAGGAAGAAGAAAACAAAAAACACGAATAAGAAAGGGAAGAACCTGGCATGAAGGCCACTATGTTGTATATAACATTTAATAGGTTACTTAGATGATTGTACTTTTTGGGGGTTCAAATTGATCTCTTCATATGTTTGCGTTTCTGCTAATTACTGTTCTCTGATGTTAGACCATTTCCCTCCAGGCTGTGAAAGCATACACTGCATTTTGCCATTATGAATACTAAAATAATAATAATGATGACCTCGCGTGTTCTCGCGTCTCGGTGTCTGGGAAATATAACTACATTGATGCATGGTCATTGTCCTATAATAACAAAAACAAACCTCAGGATTGGTGTCACATTGGTAGATATACTGTTCAAAATATGTGTCCAAATATAAGTACGAATAAAATATGATACACATCTTAAAATAAGTGCCTACAGCATCCCACCATGGAACAAGTTGAACGACGTTCAAAATATAGTTAAAACGTTCGCGCGACACTACAATATTTGGACAAGACACACTCACATTTTTAATGGATGTGGATTTGGAATATACCACGAATGATCCATGCATGTTTAGAGATCCACAGTGATTTTATCCGTCATTAATGAATGTTTTATTTATAAAGTTTAATTTCACCTCAATCCTTTCTGCCAGGTAGACAGCAAGGGTTGAGATTATTAATTCCAACCTGGGGTAAATTTACTCCCAGGTGGAAACTTTCACCTACCCAACTGAAATAACACTGTTATGTGCTATTAATTTTGTTACTGTAATTTGAACTTAAAATAATAATGTTAAATTTGAACTAATGTCGATTGCTTTATTATTGTAGTACTATATAATCGGCATGCAGCAAGCGTCGAGACCTGTAGCCTAGGTTGCAAGCCATCATGCAGCAAGCGTCGAGACCTGTAGCCTAGGTTGTAAGCCATCATGCAGCAAGCGTCGAGACCTGTAGCCTAGGTTGTAAACCATCATGCAGCAAGCGTCGAGACCTGTAGCCTAGGTTGAAATCAGAAGAGAAAATCGAAGATAGAAGATTACACCATGATACGACATCTATTGACGAGTGTTACAGTATGCATTTCAAATATAACGCAATATGTTTCGAACCTGCACCTGAGAGACAGTAACTGCTGAAAGAAATGGATTTTAAAAAACACGCACGCACGCACACACAAACACGCATCCCCCCACACATACCACGACCAAAAAACAAACACCCACCCCCTAGTCATTACCCCACCAAACAAACCCACACAAACCCAGCAATAACAAACAAAACCAGTTCCTAAAGAAGGATAGGACAGAGAGGTCATTGACCAAACTGACAATCGGTCAACAAGAAAGACCGACACTGAAACAAAACTGGCCTGTGCCTAGTACTAGTACAGATAAGGTGGCAAACTGTGACTGCTTAATTTGTGAAGATAGCTATACCATTCCTGATCTTGGATTCAAAGCACCAGTTGCAAAGAATACTGTAATCACATAGCGTACTTCTGGTGACTTATTATGTATTGTATGTCATTCAAGCGATCCACAAGACTCACCTGCCTGAGTATTTTTTGAATCTAAAGTATTGTATTTAACACCTGTCTTGGTTCTACTGCATGCCAAAACGTGTGTTTAAGAGTATCTTGTTTGGATTGTAACAAAATATCCCATTGGATATATGCCCCGTGTATAGATTGTTACATTTTCTCAATAACGTTTGATTAAATATATTAACCAAAGATCATGAGTATTGTTCTGTTGATGTTTTTCTAGAACAGACACAATGTTCAGTAAAGGTGAAAATAATATCTTTCGAATCGTATAATCCTTGTAACCAGTCCTTAATTTAAAAATCGTAATAAATAACCTCGGTCTTCCCTCTTATAGTAATTTCATAAACGATGTTGGTTTGCCTGGTATTTGTATTTTATCTTCTAAATAATTTTGAAATTCAAAATGACTAAAGTGGCAGTCCTCATAAAACGTCAAAGACAATTGAGAGAAATCATTATTGAAAAAAAATATAACTTTTTTAAAGTATGAATGCATATGTGCAGTTTATTACTAAAACATGGTAAAGTATTGGACACCCTATAACATCATTTTAAATAATTATTATTCATAACTACAAGTAGAAATACTAACATTTCTCAGGAAAACTGACCATTTTACCCATCATCACCACAATTACTATACTGGCTACCAATACGAGAACTGTCAAATTGATACTGTCAATATTTACTCCTAGTCTGGAGGAAGTAATTCAGTCAAACAGTCTAATGTTTACACTCTACCAAATCAATCCTCACTTCCGACAATGTTAAAATTTTCAATATAACTAATCAAATTAATACATAATCCCAGGGAGGGACAGAGCTAGCTGAAGGTCAGGGATTGCGGCAAGGAGGGGAAGGAGGCAACTGTCATACACTCATTCACCAAACATTTTATGTAAATAAATAAATATGTTGTAAGAAATTATTTTTAGAGTCTGAATGAGGTGCAAATCGTTCGTCGGATCTATCTCTTTTATTATTACTATTTGGGATATTGTCCCTGCCAGACAGTAGCTCTCGACTGGTATATTAAAGACGGTGTATTTGCAGTCGTATATGTGGGGAATAAGGTCATTTTTCCTAACAAAAAACACATTAGCTTATGTAGTGGAAGCGTTGTTTTCATCTAATTTGATTAAACTGGATCTGAACAAACATTTGCGTTTCTTTTGCTGTTCAGTATATTAATGAGACTGTAGGGTAAACTTTAAAATGACGTCCTAGTACACCAGTGACTATTATGTGTCAAATCAAATTCACGATATTTTTGACACATGGTCCACAGAAAAAACCAGCCAAGGCCACATAGCAGTAATGGGTATTTTATATTCACCCTTCTACAGACAGGGTGTCACATAAAATAGCCGTTTTTTATACCACCCATGGATCGCTGAGTATAATAGGAAAAATCTAAATTAGTTCTCTGAAGAGTATCGATACGGCGACCTATTACATATCAGCGGGGCATTATTTCTTAACTACTTTTAACACAACTTAATAAACTAAACTATAATTCGGCATCATAGTGATGTCCTAATACTATCCAAACAACGAGGCTGCATATCAGTAAACATTAGGATATAAAAAAAAAAATGTTTTTTAAAGAGAATTAACTTGAAAGGTCAAAGAAACGTTCCCTTTCATATTTGTGTTTACACCAGCTTTTTGATGCGTATATCTTTTGAAACTGTGATAGCGCAGTCCTACGTTTTTTCTTTGCAAGAAATAGTTTATAAATTTGACGTAGAGCTGTTTGATCAAGGTGTAGTACGTCATGTCCTTTTACGTTAGAAAAGTCAAATGCATTATCTGTGCACATCAAAGAGCTATATTAACAGAACATACGCCAACAAGAGATGGAACCTGACAAACCTCATTATAGAAAAGCTTTATACAGATGACATGATACTTTCGTGTGTAAAGGACAGGTTACGAATTACAAGGAGAAGAAAAAAAGAAGAAATAAAAATAAAAAGGTAGAAGAAGAAGTAGTATAAAAAAAAAAAAAAAAAAAATCGAATCCAGCAAAAGATAATATCAAATAGGCATGGAAAAATAGATATTTTAGAGTTATTTTAAACAAAACAACATTCATGGGCAGATTCCAGCGTATGGAGCAGAGAGCACGTGACCATCACAATTACCCTCTCCTAACTATTGACATTATAAATTATTATCATCACAATTACTCTCTCCTAACCATTGTAAATTATTATCATCACAATTACTCTGTCCTAACCATTGTAAATTATTATCATCACAATTACTCTCTCCTAACCATTGTAAATTATTATCATCACAATTACTCTCTCTTAACCATTGTAAATTATTATCATCACAATTACTCTTTCCTAACCATTGTAAATTATTATCATCACAATTACTCTTTCCTAACCATTGACATTGTAAATTATTATCATCACAATTACTCTCTCCTAACCATCGGCTTTGTAAATTATTATCATCACAATTACTCTTTCCTAACCATCGACATTGTAAATTATTATGATCACAATTACTCTCTCCTAACCATCGACATTGTAAATTATTATCATCATCACAATTACTCTTTCCTAACCATCGGCATTGTAAATTATTATCATCACAATTACTCTTTCCTGATGGAAGAGGAGCGCGCAAGTGAGAGAGAGATGGAGAGAGGAAGACAGAGACAGAAAGAGAGAGTGAGAGAAAGAAGAGAAAAGAGGAAGAGAGAGAGAGGTAAAGAGAGAGGGGGAGATTGAGGGAAGGAGAGAGAGAGAGAGAGGAGAGGAGAGGGAGAGAAGGGAGGGAGATAAGAAGAAGCAGAGAGAGGGAGAGATAGAGAAAGAGAGCAAGAGAAAGAAAGACAGAGAGAGAAAGCGAAAGAAAAAAGAGAAAGTGAAAGCGAAAGAAAGAAAGAGAAAGTGAGAAAATAGAGAGAGATTTTTATAGATAGAGATAGAGATAAAAAAACAGTGATAGAAAAGAACTGGTTTAGGAATTTCCTTAAAAGCAGCAATTTGCGGTATCTGGAGTTTCTAAACTAAATACAACTGGAATTTCAACATGGCCTTTAACAGATGGTTGGTACGAAGGTGTATTCGACATAAAAACGCTTCATGATCTCATATAGGAAGAGCTGTATCTACGACTAACAAGAGACAACGGAAGAAACATGTCAACGCGTGCTAGATAATAATTATATTGTTTACTTCCGACAAAACAAGAACACAGCATGAAGTGAAAGCTACTCGAGCAGATTTCTTTACGTTAGTTTTACAGCTCTTCATCTGTATTTAATAAACATACATATTCACTATAAATAATAATAATAATATAGTGTATATTAAAATGGTTTGATGTTGAAACAAAATCACATACATTCTCTCTGTCTCGCTCACTGTCTCTTTCTCTGTATCTGTCTCTGTCTTTATCTCTCTCTCTGTCTTTATCTCTCTCTCTCTCTTTCACACACACAGACACACACACGCAAACACACGTGCACACACATACGCACACAAACACACACACACACACTCACTCACTCACTCACTCACTCACACACTCACACCCACCCACACACATACACACAGTGTTTACAAAATCAGTGTTTCTCATTGACCTGTATGTGACGACCACGGGCCTCATTAAGTTGTAAATTGTTTCTTACGTCGTATTTACAAGAGATGCCACACCAGCTGTATTCAATTAGTATGTCCTTTCAGCATTACTTATACTATATCACATTTCCTAGAGTGCTCCTCAAGCAGCTGTTGGCTCGACACTATTTTGTTATTGCTTTGTTTATTGTTTGCTGTTTATCTGAGAACGTGGCCATTTAAAAGTGCAGAATACATTATTAAATAGACAGATACAGCCAGTCAGACGGACGGATGGGCGGACAGACAGAGAGACAGCATTTTTGTTAGGTGGTCCAAAAATATTTTAACGCGTTAAATCACTATATGGTGGTTTAAAGTTGCACACGAATATAATGAGGGTAAAAAAATGGTGACCGAAGGGTTTTTAAAAACCCTAAACATCCTTCGATTCGCTTTGAAAGTCTATTTGGTGGATTTTGACATTTCTTTTCTTTTTTGTTAATATTTTCTCCTTTTCTTCATATTTTATATACTAGTATCTGGTATTTCTTTTCCTCTTCGTAGACAAATAAACCTGGCATCGGAATAAGAACAACATGTATTTTTATTATCAGTCCTCATTATTAGTATATTATTATTATGTTGTTTTGAAATGTATGCAAATAATGTCAAAACATATATGAAATGAAATATTTTAACACATTTTCTATTGACTAAACTCCATCCAGAAAAACAAATTAAACCAAAGTAAACATAACTCATATACATCCACACTTTTAGAGCACTGCGAAATTATTACACGGCAGTAAGAAATTTATCACTCTGTTTTGTACCATACGAGACCTTTTCAATTTTTAATATAGTCTACACATATATATAGGTTAATTTGATTTTATATATTAACCGAATTTAATCATCTTTGCTAGTTGTCAACTATCACAACAGCATCGTAGTTTTATCTAGCCTTAATTGATCTATACCTAACTTCCCAGCCAATGTTATTGTGTTTGCCTGTGAAAAATTAAATGTTTCTCTCAAGGGAGTTAAGGTATTAAAGATGGCGTCTGGTGTAATCAAGTGACGTCACGATTCTAATGGTGGGAGTTACTACGGCAGATGCATGCTATTAGACAGTAACTCGTAGTTTTGTCTTTAAACAATGTCGGTTAAAGTACACCATCACAGATGAATGATGTAATTTCTGGACAGTTGTGTTTATTCTTGATATTTGTAAAGAATTTGTTTTTAGCTGAAATCTTACAACAGATGAGAAGTAAACATTTTGTTTGAGCACTATTTGTTTTACTTTTAAAACGTTATTTGGTTAAATATATTTTTGTATTTCTCAACATAGTTTTCCTGATATTGCTATTACCTTCTTTTCCATTGATGTTAGCCATTTTACCAACTCTTCGACTTATTTTGGTCGGCATGTTTCATCAGACTGTTCATTCGTTGTCTGAATCGCAAATATCACTAGACAGAACTGGTTCTCTGTAATAATGAACATGTGCTGAAGGGTTATAATAAAACAAATATCAACCGAAAATAATTAATTTTCCGTTTTATACAATAACTGATTGTCACTGTGAGCCTCAACACTTCAATTGTGACCCGAAAAGAAAACTGTACGACATTTTTTTCAAGAAACATTGGAACAATTTTAATTCAATATATAATAATTGTGTATGCCTTTTTAAGTATTCCTCTCTGTGGATCCATTATCAGATTAGTTATTGCTTTTCTATTCAAGCCAGTACCCCACAATGTCTATATGAAAGGTTCTGGTTCGTGCTGTCACGTGTGGTAAAATGAATATAAAAGGTCCCTTGTTGCTAACGGGGAAAATGTAGCGTACTTGCATTTTTTATACCCCGGTGTGTGGGTCACTCAGAAGCTAAGTGTATGCCACTTGTACCAACTAGTGGTCCACTACTGGTTTATAAAATGACTTTTCCTTCTGTGGGAAAGCGCATATAAAAGATTCCTTGTTGCTGATAAGAGTAGCCTATGTGGCGATAACGAATTTTCTCCAAAAGACCATGAGTCACATACAACCATATGTCTGACACCTAATAGCCGCTGAATAAAATATATAGGCTGGTATATCAATAACAAACAGTCCTTTCTTTTATTATTAACAATAATATTTTATGTTGATACTGTAAATTAATATGTATGTCTGAACATTCTGTAAATTAATATGTATGTCTGAACATTCTGTAAATTAATATGTATTTCTGAACATTCTGTAAATTAATATGTATGTCTGTACATTCTGTAAATTAATACGTATGTCTGAACATTCTGTAAATTAATATGTATGTCTGAACATTCTGCAAATTAATATGTATGTCTGAACATTCTGTAAATTAATATGTATGTCTGTACATTCTGTAAATTAATATGTATGTCTGTACATTCTGTAAATTAATATGTATGTCTGTACATTCTGTAAGTTAATATGTATGTCTGTACATTCTGTAAATTAATACGTATGTCTGTACATTCTGTAAATTAATACGTATGTCTGTACATTCTGTAAATTAATACGTATGTCTGTACATTCTGGTTGAAAGGCATACTAGTTGGATTACTATGGATGTCTACTGGATGGCTTTGGCCTTAATTAAATAAAGTCATATCAAGATTAATTAGTGACACCTCTATGTTGAACAAAATCCAAGATACAATTGTTTTTAATTCTTACCTGTGGTGTTTCCAACGCGCTAGCTAAGCAACACTAAAAATGTCGACGATACGATATTGATAATAAATAATGTGTTTTCTATCTTTGCATGAAGTACTGGTAGACCACTGAAGGACTAGGTTCAGTCCGCACGTTTTGTTGTTCTATGCAGAAAGCTTTTTAAAAATAATATTTTACTGCCCCCAGACCAATAGCAAATGCCAAGATTGAGGGGACTTGGATCATTGCTGTACAGAGTAAGTATTGTCACATGTGTATGTACAATATAATCAATTTCCTTGGAAACAGACTATATTTAAAAATCACTACATTTCAAATTGACATTGCAACTTAATCTTCGTCATGGCGTCTCTGTTATATATATTTGATATACCACTAAATTGAAGAATATAGAAGAGAAAAACCTCTCTACCAATTACTTAAACACAATAAAATTATTTTCACCTAAGCTGACCGTGAGCAAACTGTTTGCTTGTAAATGGAATGTCCTTTGTGACTTATTTTTCGTTTTGTGACAGCGTTTAATCTACTTCATAGTTTATTATGGACAAGAGGAATAACAATAAATACTACATCTTTATAACATAATAACATAAAAACTTAATAAAATTCTAACAATAAATACTACATCTTTATAACATAATAACGTAAAAACTTAATAAAATTCTAACAATAAATACAACATCTTTATAACATAATAACGTAAAAACTTAATAAAATTCTAACAATAAATACTACACCTTTACAACACCTTATATTGACATTAAAACTTAATAAAATTCGTTTTGATGAACACGACCAAATTAACTGGATCTGAACCCAACTGACAATGTCATCAAAGAACGGTAGTTGTAATTTCGTTTCCTGTGATTAACTGTGACAAATACTGTCATGGCCATACGACCGTAAAATCAAATCTCACGGGGAGACACAGTCCAATATTGGAACTTGTTTTTGTAGTTGGCAAATACAACCTTCGCTTAACCCGAGCTTCTATGTTAGCATGTTGTTGATTGCTGTAATAAACTGCATGTTCTGTCATTGAAATCTGCTGGTCTCTATCGGTTACAGCTTAACCAAACACAATGACCATACTGTACTTTCAATGTCATCATGCTGTTGGAAACAATGCACAACAACCATTGTCATGTTGAAATATTTACGGCCAACGTGTTTAGTAATTTTAACTTTAATACAAATTCGATTCTTTTTTTTTTACATGTGCCTAAAACATTTTTTATCTTATGAATTGAATTATTTACTGAACTGTTAGAAGTATATCGAATCAAACTGCTTTCTTTTAATATTTTAACTTTTATTATTTTAAATTACTTTAGTAGATATAGTATATACATGTGTCTGTCCTTTTTAATGTTTTAGGACCTGATGGAAGACTGGAATAGGCTAAATTTATAACACTCGTTAAACAAATTTTAGTAGTAATAATAATAATAATAATAATAGTGATGATAATTATTATTGTTGTAATTATAATTATTACTGTGTCACACTTTTAATACAAAATAACGAATTTTGACTGAGATACCTTTCAGAAAACGTGGATACCTAAGTATGGTTCTACCAAAGCCAGTTCTTACAATGCAGCGTGAGGGGGCGGAGTTAAGGGATTCAGAAGAAAAACATATTTGTCAATTGCATTGACTTCCTTGACAATATAAAACCACACATTTCAATTTAATACAAATTCTGTCTCAAACTTCAAATAAAAAATATCTATCACGACCTTGCCAAGACGAGTTAATACAATACAGTTGTTGATTTGAACCAAATACATTTTTACCTTGTCTGTGTGGACGTTCATGACAATATATTACCTGATTATCAAGCTCCAAACGTGTTCCGGTATACAATTTCTGAATAACTGCCTCGGAGACTGGAATTGGATCCTTCAGAGCCAACTTGACCTTGTGAGCATGTTTCTATTTCCAGATCTAACAGACATTAACTGCCACTAATGACCAGAAACTTTGGCGGGGATGACAACCCATGCAGGTTACTGTGATTACAAGATGAAGCAATATGCCTACTTAAGATAACAGATGATAAACGCCGAACAACCAGTCAATACTTGAAATGACAGGTGATAGATGCCGAAGGACCAGTCTATACTTTAGATGATAGGCAATAAACGCCGAACAACCAGACTATACTTTTGATTATAGGTAGTAAACGCCGAACGACTGGTCTAAACTTTAGATGATTGGTGATAAACGCCAAATGACTGGTCTAAACTTTAGATGATAGGTGACAGATGCCGAAAGACCGGTCTATACTTTAGATGATAAGCAATAACCACCGAACGACTGGTCTAAACTTTAGATGATAGGTAAAAAACACCAAACTGCCGTTCTATAACTGAGATGATAGGTAATTAATGCCGAACGACTGGTCTATACTTTAGATGATAAGAGATAAGCGACAGTCTGCTGTAGCTCGAGTGTGTTGTTAAATTTAAAGTTCCCTTGCCTGCGTAAAAACGCAGTGAACCAATTTCAGATATCTGGGTTATTCAACAGGTAATGTGTTAAACATGGGTTATACCGAGTAAGTTTAGTGGGTCAAATACGTTGAGCCTTTCACATTTCTGAGTTTTAATAATTGTATAGGCTACAACTGTATATACTCACGGCTTGTATCAACCTCATGTCGAGATGGCGATTCTCTGGGTTTTCAGCATAATTTATATACCAGTGTTAAACCTAGCTTTTCCTATAACCAGCGATAAGAAACCCATATAATTATGTTTTTTTATTTATTATTTATTTATTAATTATCATTCATTCATTCATTCATTTAGTTATTAGCAATACTTTATTATTGCAGCAATACAATACCCTTTGGAATGAATATATATATATGTATACACGGTAATGAAAATGGCAGTTGAAAAGTTGATTAAAATGCATTAAAATATTGTTTCCTCATAAAAAATTAAATATTCAAATATTTTCGCCAAACTCCCTATACAAATTAACCTTTTGCTTCATTCCTAAAACAGTTTTCTTTTTTATTCCACTGTCACAACATAGCCGAAATCTGAGACAGAAAAGACGACCTTTAAGTTTTGGTGCTTATCTTGACAACAATAACATTTTGCAGAAGTAACAGATGTTTCTAATCACGAAGAAAACTGTTACATGATCAGAAGTCTAAACATTTCCGTTGTTAATTAATTTGAGCTTCCACGCGTGACATTTTGAATGCTGGTTTTGCGTCTTGTAAGAGAAACAGACCACACTACTGGTTTCGAGAAAGACAACGTTTCTGAAAAGTGTTACATTCAAACCGCTAATTATTATTGTGTAAATTAGAGACGGTTTCACCACTCCTAATGGTAAACATAGTATTATCTTGTTTTCTGATTTACGAACACATTAATTTTAGTAATTTCCATTGACAGATAAACACCATTCATTGAAATCGTGGTTTAAAAACAACTATAATAATACATTGAACATTGAAGTTTATGAATTTAAAATACAAGACATTTGAAGACACACACACACACACACACACACACACACACACACACACACACACACA
>JAULBS010077462.1:0-19873 GCA_032355785.1 Symmetromphalus regularis
TACTAACATGACAACATGGTCGTTTTTAACCTGCTGACAATCACATACACCCCAGTGCAGTTTAATTACTAGCTATTTAAGTGTGGTAACGCTGGTATGTCGCTCTATGCAGTGACATTTTGCAAAACTTACAGATCATATAAGAACGAATATGTCGATATATCTACTTAGAGACAGAAACACGTCTTTAATTATATATCTTTATCTAACTACTCAGTTAGATTGTCACTCTGAATCAATACACATTTCCATTCAGTTTAGTGCGCAGATTATTATATTTGGTAAATATTCTAAAGCAACTAACATATAACCTTATTTTTCATTGAATAATGTTCGTGATAAATCAAAAATCAGTGGGAAGTTATCTTTTATGTCCACATTCAAAGACAGGACAACACATACTTTTGATATACCAATCGTGAGCTGTCTAGAACGTTAAATGTTCATTATATATACCGTTGGAATTAAATTATTAAGTGCAAAACGTTCATTTTACACTTCAATGGTAAAACAAGGCAACGGTTGAATAAATGTACAATAAATAATATATACTGAGACAAACTAAAAACCAGAAACTTCACACCTCGGTTAACGCTCTATGAGTGTGTAAATATTTATAATTTGATACACAAAAGAAAACAAAGTACAACATAATTATGTCTTATCTACGTAACATGTCGACACAGGGGACGGCTGGGGTGTAATACTGAATTCACACAGAAGTACATGTGACGTCACTTACAGACATATAGAACGGCAGGGGGTATAATTTTGAATATACACAAGTTTAATAAGGTAACGCATTTAGTTCATGATCAGAAATGTAACATGTGTTTGTAGGAAAGTGCTTATACTGTCCTATATGTTGGAAAGTGCTTATACTGTCCTATATGTAGGAAAGTGCTTATACTGTCCTATATGTAGAAAAGTGCTTATACTGACCTATATGTAGGAAAGTGCTTATACTGTGCTATATGTAGAAAAGTGCTTATACTGTCCTATATGTACAACCTCTGAAATTGCCCGCGGAGATTTCCATTCTCCGCGGCACTTTCTTTGCCGCGGACAAAATTGTTCTTTTCAAGGTGTATTTTTTCTATTAAAAATAAAGTGTACTTTACGCTAAAATTGCCGTGGAAAATACCGTGAACACTATTTCTCCACACCATTTATTTTGCCGTGGACAATTTTCTTAATTACAGGGGTTGCATTATATTTACCTAAGTGTTTATACCATCTGATATGTAGGAAAATATTTATAAAACAATCTCGTTTTGCTATTTATAGCCTACACTAACCCATTCTGTTTTAGTTTCATGTTTAAGCTATGTTAGACATTATGAATCGTGTCAAATACTAATTAACTCTTCTCTCGATCTTATCTGTACAAAAGTTCAGTTTAGTGGTTTATTTTGATAAAGAATCTTATTGATATATAGTTGATCTTTTAAGTGAAAACTTCTGAGCGGAACAGAGTTCTCGGGTGCGGTTTGTAACACCGAGCTTCATGTCTTTGATCAGTTTCAGTCTTCTTAAAAAGTTCTCTGATAGGAATAACGCCCTCCCCATTTTTATATTATTATGGAAACATAAAATGACGTGTTTAGAATCCTCCCTTCACCTTATCTTCTTAACTTTGAGTACACCTTTTGACTTTAGGATAAAACAGACGAGTGTGACAGTGTGGCTGAAAACCTTTTTGACACGTCAGACAAAATATCACACATATGACATTTTAGAGTCACGTCTGATACCAACTTTTTTTTATATCGCTGCCGATAATTTCAAACTGCTTATTAAGTATATTTGTAATCTCTTTAAAATATTAATATTTTGTCCAAAAGGGTCTACATTGACTATCTTTATATTGTCAATATTCTTTACCAGAGTGTCCCCCCCTCTTTGCCTGTACCATGGGTGTAGCTCCCCTTCCAGTCGTAGGCCCATGCCAACTCGACCACCTGATCCACCTCTATTCTGGCCTGAGGAGAGGGAGGATTCCCTAACGTATAACGTAATATCTTCTACCCTCAAGGAATTGGACGTAAAACATTAAAAAAAGTGTGAAAAAACTGAGCAGTATTTTCAATCTCTAACTCTGCGAGCGCTCCTATGAAAACACTATCACATTTTCACCAATGTCTGGAGTCTACTAAATATTTGTGTTGAAATGCATGCATTTAATTGCGTATTTTTTTTATGTTACAATCACACAACAAATTATAATTAAAATTATTTATCTGCAGAAACATAAGAAAAGTTTATAGGGGCATACTTTTCAAGAGCGACACACATACTAATAACGGTCCCATTATAATATTGATCTTAAAATACATAATTATATAAAAAAAACAAAATACAGGATTCTGTCGAATATGTGATTAATTATTTCCTTTTTGTTCTTATTATAATTTGTTTTTATAGTATTATAAATTAGATAAGTTATTAAATTCCAGTCAAATTATTAGCCAAAATATTGATATTTTTTGTAATACACATTAAGTCGTGCGAAAATGCAAGAAAGAATGAGCCATTGTATACGTCATGTGATCAAACTATACAATGCTCATAATTGTGTGTGTGTGTTTGTGCGTGTGCGTGCGCGTGTGTGTGTGTGTGTGTGTGTGTGTTTGTATGCAGGGGATTAGCCATGGGTGTCAGAGGTTGTTTCGGCCCTCCAACCCAAGATTTTTTTTTTTTTTTTTAAATTTCATCACAAAATATACATTTATAAAACAGTGGCTTCAGAAAGATTACAAGAATAAATTAAAACATATTATATACACAAAATAATTTTTTTAAATATCTCCATTATATCAATAATATAGTTCTATAGCACAAATCTATCTATATATATATACTGATAACTATACTAATAAGAACAAAGTAATTAATATAATTTCATTATTCTATTGAACTTCAACAACCTTAAACAAAATTTGTCATAAATTTTGTATTTTGAACAACCCTATGTAAGCCCCATTGACTAATACAAATCTTGTGAACCTGTGTAAACTTTATGCAAAGTTATGATTTAAAAAACAGTTTTTTTTTTTATTGAATATTTATTATAGTCAAACTAACTGCAGTTATTTTATATTGTGTGATATCAATTTGAATGTATGTAATAAATAATTGTGACCGAGTGCACTGTGTCTCATGCACTGTGTCCCCCAAAAGTACATAAAACGGATTCCAATTCACGTGTTTAATGTAGAGATATATAAGTTGGTGCTAGTATTTCAGGAACACTGAGTGCTGGCCACAAACACCTTCGTCGCTTGCCAGAAATTCAACTCTCCCTCATTCGACTTTTACCTCACTGCTATCATGTTACACCTTGACCAATACTAACAAACCATTGCTGCCCTGGGTTTCCTTAAGATAATGCCAGCGACAGTGTTTATTTATTGGCCCTTAATATCTTCTGAGGAAACATATTTTTCAACATTTCTATAAAATGTTATTCTACTAACAGCCTCTTCAAAATTGAAATTGTATTTACAGTAGTAGATGTATCGTTTAACTATTACTAATCGATGGTTCAAAAGTAAACTATCTTTAGGATTACCAAATAGTACAAAGCTTATATTCATATTTATATTAGAATTAGTTTTTCTTCCAAATCAGTCTTTAAATTGTTACCACAGTTGGTTTGGGTGTTAGGAAAAGTAAATGTAATTATTTAAGTTCATTAGAGTAGAAGATACACATATTTTCTTCTTGTATTCCACATTTATAAAGATAAGTATTCGTAATTAAAATATCATGTAAAATCTTATATTGAAGTTTCGTATTATTATTTTTTTGGTATTAAAAACTGATATTCTCTGTTTTGTCACTATTAAGTTGTGATCATTTCTTTACAATGCGTGCTCTTGAAGACTGAATAAAATGAATGCAAATTTTATATATAATTTTTCATTTTTTGTTTAAATTTATTTTTGTCACTGTGAGATCTGTGACCAATGTTTCCATAATTAATCTATGTACTCTTGTTCTGCTTAACCAACATTTTGAAATATAACTAATTAGTTTCAAATACAGTAAATACTCAATACTCACCATTTAAGTTAAATTCTTGTTGCAGCATGACAAATATTTTAATATTTTTATGAGTCATAGACCTTTGTTGTACCAGTTTAAAAATAGTTTAATGTGTCTTGTATTAATGGAATTCAATAGCGACGTTTGAATGAAGTGTAATTATTTCTAAATATCAGCTGCTGGAATCTTTCATTTTCAATCTTAATGTTTCTTGCATTTATTTTACTATCTTCAGTTTGTGTTTGGACGCACACACACATAAATTGTATAAACCTCTCTATTTACGATACGATCCCGTCACGCCTTCCTACTAGGTGTTCACATCCATGTTTTTGTTTCGTTCTTCGATTGTTCTCTCACGCAGGTACGGAGGCAGGATTTCTGAAAGTGGACACAAATGTCTGGTGAATGTTTAATTTTCATGTCCTTCTCTTCTTAAAATTTACAAAAAAAAAAAAAAAAAAAAAAAAAAACCCAGAAAACAATTCTGCTTATTTGTTAAAATATTTAAAATATTTGTCTTCATAAATTATGTATAACACAAAGATGGCCGCCATGTTTTTGTTTCATTCTTCAGTTTCCCTTCACGGCATTCAATCTCATTCTTGACTGAGATGTGTGACTTTAAATTCTTGTTTCGCAAACGAAATTTTATAACTTTGCTTATCAGTGGAAAGAAAATCTTCTAAAATAGAAAAAATGATCTCCTTTCGTTTTCATTTTTACTGAAATCTGTTTCTCGGTACTATACGTTGTGCCGTGTTTCTTCTCTGTTTTTGAGCTTCTAACAATTTTTCTAGTCGCTCCAACCTTTTTTCTTTTTCTTCATCCTTTTGTTTGAGCTCTTCTGTAGCTTGAGTCTGCAAGTTTACTTCATTCTTCAGGTCATTAATTTTAAAGTTTTGTTGCACAACGGAATCATTTAGACCTTTAATAGCAATTTTATCTTTCTTGCTTTCTTCTTCAAGATGTTTGATTTTATTTTGAAGCGTAGCAATTAACTGCTCTGCTTTTTCAAGTTTGTTAGTTTTTTCTTCAAGTTGTTGGGTCAGCGATTCCATTGTTTTCTTTGTTTCTAATGCCATCTTGATGAAATCCGTTATCTCATTCAAAATATTTTTGATGTTCAAAATATTTTCGTTCGTGTCTTCCTGCTTAGTAATTTGTATTTCTATTTGAGAAATTGTTTGTTCAAGTTGGTTGACTCTACCATCAATGTCAGAAGTACGTTTCCAATTTTTAATAGTCAATTCACCTTGCCAATTCTTCTTATTGGGATCATTAGCAACACAATCCAGAACAGAACAAGAACCGCAACTGAGCAGCTTTTTGGCAATTTCATAATAACCACGGTTTTCAAGTGCTTTGATAAATTCAACTAAAGCAGTTCCTCCTCCATGTAAAATGAGTCTATCAATGAGAAGTCGAATTCGTTTCTTTCTGGGTTTTGTACTGGTGATCTCCATCTTGTCATCAAAAGTGATTACTCTAGCTGAATACAGGTCTGTCACGATCTCGTTTGCCTCCACAGTCTCTTCTATCTCCGGTAAATTGTCTTGTAAACATCGTTCATCGTCGTCCTCCATCCGTTTCCGTGCAGTCACTGATTTTGCCATGTCTATTGGTACATAAAAGACAATACAATTAAAATAGCATTATAACAGTAACAAAATATTTCAGTTACTTATAACCATATATATTAAATATAATTACTATTAAAAGTACATTAGAGAAACAACAAAACTATTTTGTTTAGTTTTATTGAGTAAAATGCTTTTACCTGCAGAAGGAAATCTAAAAGAAGGTTAATGTAGCTGCATGGGGCAATGACGGACTCCGAACTAGTCATCATTAGGAATAATGTGATATTTTCTCAAGCTATAAACGGTCACTTCTCGTGCATTATTTCAAAATTTCATTGTTACTATGGGCGCCATAGTGGTTGCCAAGAATTAAACAATCTGACATCTAAACACATTTTAAAACTTGTTCTAACAGAAAACCTATAAAAATATACTTTTGTTTTCACTTCATGCCAAAGTTTTCCTATTACTACAGGCACCATTTTGACTGTGACGTATGTTAGATACATATATTTTTTAAACCATTCCACCCCAAAATCTGCATTAATCCGAGCTTAATCACTTTATGGCATGGTTTTGATGTTGCTAAGGACGCACTGTTGTCAAGGAAAAACAATCTAAAACCTTTGAAACATGCCTTTTCATCATACACAAAAACCTATAACGAACCTCTATAGACATCGATCTGTTTGATAATATGAGCGTCATCTTGGTTCCTAAAGAAAAACACTATTTGAGATCTTCGAAATACAGATTTGTTTTGTCTATCGTTTGATACCTTTTAAACAATATATGCCTATATCACCCCTCGTGAAATAATTTTCCTTCGTCACTCGCTAAAGGTCGTAACAAAGAAACAATATTTCACTCGGGACATAAATTTGATAATAAATGGCAACTCATTTAATAACCTTAACTATTCCTTGTGTAGATCCTTTAAGTCTTGGGCAACCGTTAAGGATTTTAGCCACCGACATGATCAGGTGATTTCCGGATTCACGCTAAGTTACTGACTTCCGTGTTGAATGTTAACAATTGTCAATTTAAAAGGACAGTTAAAAGACGAACTTATTTCAAAGTGCTGTACGTTACAGAACAATGCAGTTAATTAGTTTTAAAAGACTAAACTCTTATATTTCAAAGCGTATATCTGCACAATTTAAAAAAACACAAACATTATAAGGTCTTATCAGAGCCGGATTTAGACATTGAGGGCCCCGGGGCACTTCAGGTTCGCGGGCCCCTCAATATAGAACTCAAATTACATGACAAATAAAAAATGAACTAAAATTATTAAACAGAACTAATTTTATAATTATTACATTTTTTCGTAAAGGAAGTCCTTAGTCGGGGTGGGGGAGGGTGGGGGTGGGGCTCTGGCACGGGGACCCAGGGCAATTGTCCCCTTTTCTCCTTAAAAATCCGGGCCTGAGGTCTACAATAATCTTTAGAGAAAAAAATCCTCCAATATGACAGCCATTAATTGTTTTGCCCAAAATCACAGTAAGGATTTTACATCACCACTGAGCATTTATTCTAAACGTATCAAAAATTTTATCTTGAGGGGAAATGTTTAAATATCATCATCATCATAACTTTTAAAGATATGTTTTTCGGCTTTGGAAAATGTGGGAAATATGGTTGATATAAAGTTTTCAATCATCCTGGAATCTATATGTGTATTTGTGTGTGTGTGCGTGCGCGCGTTTGCATGTTTGTGTGTACGCGTGTCTGTATGCGTGCGTATATGTTAATGTGATTTATGTATGTGTGTGTGTGTGTGTGTGTGTATGTGAGAGAGAAAGAGAGAGAGAGAGAGTGTGTGTGTGTGTGTGTACTGTTTAAAATAGATTCGCAAAAAAAGATTCGTGTGCATGTGTGAAAAGGTACTGTTGTTCAAATTTTCTAAGTAATGATCCCACATCCTTAGTAGCCTGGTTGAAAAACTGTTAAAATGAACATTTGTGGGGAAAAAGTAAAGAAAAAATAATTCTTTGTTTTTTTTCAGAATCAGTTCACCCCACAGTGTTCTAGAAAAAAAATCCCCATCATTCAGCCCTGGAGAATTTTTTTCTGGGACACTATGGGGTATGGTTAGTTCATGAAAATAGTGGGGTTTATTTATTATTTTTATGGGGGGTAAGCCATCTTGGATTTGGTACTTTTAGCCATAAATGATTCGTCTGTTAAGCTCAGTAATAACTTTATTGAATTCCTTGACCATGAAAACATAGGAATAGATACCTAGATCATTATTCTATGTCGACTTAGACATGATATATTTGACTTTTATAAATTTTGTATTGGTGGCCATCTTGAAAATTGCCAAAAATAATAGTCTGTTAAGCTCAGAAATGATTTTATTCGATTCCTTAACCATGAACTCATGGGAATAGACATCAAAATCATAATTCTATGTTGACTATATCGAGTTTCATAAAAAAAAAAAAATGTTTTTTTTCGAATGGCCATCTTGGATATGTCATCTTTATTCCTTAAGGAATTATATATTATGCTCAGGAATGCTCTCATATAATCACTTGACCATGAAAAATGGGATTAGACACCAAGATCATGATCCTACGTCAACTAGTACCTGAGATAATATTGACTGTAACTTTGGGGTTAGCGGCCATTTTGAAAAATGGCAGAAAAATAGTGAGACCCACATTTTTTCTGGTAACATAGTTAATATCATTCCTGAGAGGTCCCTGAATAAAATAACATCACTCATGAAGGATCATGAGAGGGGTACGTGGGGACACCCCTTGGCCCATGGACTATTAATACTCATATTGATGGGTTTTAGAAGTGTCTTGGAGCTCAAATTTCAAACAGCTGAGAAAAAAATTACCCAAGGCAGAATGAAGGGGATTTTTTTTCTGGGACACTATGGGGTGTACTGATTCTGAAAAACAAAGAATTATTTTTCCTTTTGCACCCAGGCTATAGCGCTAACAGTACAAAAATGTTCTAAAATAACAATAAAAATTAAAAAAACAAAAAAAGAAGAAAAGACAGTGAAAGAAATCTTTCCCCACAGACAGTACTGTGCCTACTGAGTTCATTTCAGTTTGAGTTTTGAACCATCCCCACGTCCAATAGGTTCGGGCATGCCCGCCACGAGCCCAAGGTCGTTAGACAAGGGCACTGGGTCCGGGGCGAAAAGAGTAGAGTGAAGAGAGAAAATAAGAGAATTTGGTGGTTAAGTTACTGCTTTAGTAGATAAAAGGGGACGTTTACGTTGTTTTTTTTTTTTTTTTTGTAGTTGTTTTCTGTGACTGCTAGTAATACACCCTTTTATATAGCAGCTGTAAACTAATGCAAATAACCCATGCAGTCCATTGCCTTAGCGAACAGGTCTAAACAGGTACGATACAATGTGTTAGAGTGATTTTAATATTACGAATGTGTTTCAGATTATACTGTTATGTGCTTAAACAGTATTAAAATAATGGCTTTTGAAAATAATTTTTACCATGAATAGTATTCATACGTCATTAATAATAACCAGAATATTAAAATGCCTTAATATTATTTGGCCTTAAAATCATAAACATTAAGTAAAACGAAAACTGTGCTACAAAGACATATTTTGAAAATATCCACCAAAATTTTATATATCAACGTTTTTTTAGCACTCTCCGTAAACTAAATTAAAAAATAATAAAGGCATCCATAGACGAAATCCCTCATAAAGGTTAATCGTTTGAATTTGTAGCAAGGAGTCTTTTTTATATACATTTCCTCACAAACAGGGCAGTAGATATTATAATGTGTTGCACCGCTTTTTGAAGGCACTGACAATTTTAACCAAAACTGAAGATAGCAGCAAAATTAAAAATGACAATCAAAACATTACATCGTCATTTTAATCCAAGATGGCTATCTTAACATTAATATTTCATAGATTTTACACCAACTAATGATGTCAGTGACTAGATTGTAGGGTGAAACAGAGTTCGACAAATATTTAAAAAAAAGTACTTGCCGTTCAACACATTTGAACTAGTGTCACTTTATTTAATAATAAAGCTTGGAATTTTCCACTAACCCATATGGAAATTCACTAGCCTGAACAGAGGACTAGTCAATTTGGTGAACCCTGGGTTATGGAATAAATCTATGACACACATTAGAAATCTAACTGGGTCATTACATCTTTTAAGATGACTACCAAAATGGTCGTTAAAAGAAAGGAAAAAGCAAAAACCGGGCATATCTTACATCCTATCTCATCCAAAACAATCATATTTATTTTTATTACAATATTTTAGAGTGCGAGGAATTCAACACGCGCATGCTCTAGCTAATGCAAACATTTTATCGTTGCTTGAATCCAAAACAACAACAAAAACAGCTGGTCGATCCAAAACATATAAGCAAATTATATGTCTTGCTTTATCTTTAGCTTTTTATTTTAATATTATTGGAGCGTTAATTATAAATGTTCATTTTACCAGTTGTACCTTCTGCTCATCTGGTTCTGATTTGGTCATACCTCTATATCCTGGCATTAACATGTCATGGCAATCTAACATATCATTTTTTCTGCTCTGCCACTCACTACTATTACTATTACACTAAGTATTACATAGTTCTTAACACGTATGTTTCAATATTTCCTACTTATTTTCAACATCATGAACAAATCTTTAGTATTTTTAAAAATTAATATTTATTACATTATCACAACACGAAAATTAGTAACAAAAAGGTATGTACAGTACAAGTCCACTGATGATGGAATATTTAGTCTGAAGAATACCAGGCGCGAATGCAGGATTTCTTAAAGGGGGGATCCAAATGTAATAGGTGAATAGGACTGGGGAAAATGGTTAATTTGCACGTCCTTTGACTCGGAAAAAACACACAAAAATAAATAAATAATAATTCTAGAAAAGGGGTGTCCGGACCCCCTGACTCATTCTGGATCCGCTACTGAATACTATGTACAAAAGATTTGAGTTCCATCAGTAAATTATACTCTTATATCAGCGCTTGTACAAACGTGTAAAATACATTTTGTCTGGTCATCTGCTTGACCATATTATCCATAAGGCTGACTAGGCTGAAACATAGGAGCACCGCAGGGACTTGGAACTTGTTAATGTTTTTTGAAGATTGAAGTACCGGAGGGGGCTGGTGGTGGTGGCGAAGTACCTAAAAGGCTAGAGGCTCGACCATGGGTAAATACGGTTCTGGTCACCTGAGGTGCGATTAGCCTCGATTGTCCGAATGTTTCATAGTCCCATTTAATGATTTACAACTGTATTAGTGAAGTATACCCAGCGCCAACTTATGTTTTAATCTTATCTCTTTGTTTACTGGTTTATTTGTTCCGTTTGTATTTAGATATATGTAACATATTGATTGTCTACTCTTCCATGCTTTACTGCGATGCGTTGCTGTCACTGGTTTATACTGTCTTTGTTTACATATTACTTCTTTAGTTATTTTCTTTATGCTGTCTTTATTTACATATTATTTTTGTGATTTCGTCCCCTGTAATAGTATTCAAACTCATTCTTGAGATTTGTCATTTTGAAATCATGCTCCGCAAACAATATGTTGAAATTAAGTTCAATTGTTTTCTTCTTCAAGATCTTTACTCGTGCTTTCCAGATGAGTGTTTTTCTACCGTATTAAGTTTCTGTTTCCATTGTTACTGAAATCGATTTTTTGGCTTTATTGTTTTATTTGGTGGTATTTTCTGTTTGTATCTAGAAACATATGGAGTGTTTTGAACTAACAAACTTTCCAGTCGCTCCAATCTAATTTCTTTGTCTGCATCTTTTTTCTTCAGCTCTTCTATTGCCTTCCCTTTGTCTTCAATCTGAACGTTTTGTAGGCTCACTTCTTTTTTGAGATTAGTGATTGTGAATTCTTGTTTCACAACGGAACCTTTCAGACTGTTAATTTCCATTTTATCTTTTCTTCTTTCCTCTTCAAGGTTTTTAATTTTGCCTTCAAGAAGAGAAATTTGTTTTTCAGCCTCTTCCAATTTCTTCGTTTTTTCTTGAAGTTGTTGTGAGAGAGTTTCAATGGTTAACTTAGTTTCTGAACCCATCCTGGATAATTCTTTCACCTCTTTGAGAACATTCTTGATGGCTGTAATGTCTTCCTTCATGTCTTCATTCCGAGTTAGTTTGTCCTCAAGTTGGAACATCCTTGCTCGGAGAAGCTCTAATCTGCGTTCAATGTTAGAACCACGTTTCCAATTTTGTATATCATCTCCAAGGTTACCCGTTACATCAGAACCGCCGCAACTAATTAGCTTTTCTACTAACTCCAAATAATGACTTTTTTCAAGTGCTTTGATAAATTCAACGAAACCTGCTGGTCCTCCATGTAAAATGAGTTTATCAACGAGAAGTCGAATTCGTTTCTTTCTAGGTTCTGTACTGGTGATTTCTGTCTTGTCATCAAACGTAATGATGTTAGCAGCAAACAAGTGTGTCACAATGTGGTTAGCCTCCACTGAGTCCTCAATCTCAGTTAAACAACCTTGTAAACATTGCTCATCTTCATCCTTCATCCGTCCACGCATAGTGATTGCTTTTGCCATACCTGTAGATCTCTGAAAAAACAACCATATACACTGTATAATAGTAAGTAAATGTCATTATCTCGAAATTCAATATCACAAATAAATAATAATAATTATGTAATAAAAATAGAATAGAAAAAAATTAAATACATGTATAATGAAAAAAGAGAGAATGCAATAAATCGCCCGTAGACAATACAACTGACAATGGTTGTCTAAAGCCGTACCCTGATCCAAATCCTAGGGGGCACTACTTTTTATAAACTTTGTGACTAGTCCGAGGATGTGTATGCTTTTATCTGCAGTAAAAAAGTAAAATTGACAGTAACTATAATTTTGTTATATGTTTTTAACATTTACATTCATTGTGTTCTGTCACTGGCACTAAAATTAATATTGAATTGTTTGTTATTAGTAAATATTCATGAACTAAATGCATTTGATGTGCAACATCAACATCAACTTCTATTTCAGTTAAAAATATTGAATAATTTTTTAATGTGCCATTTAGCCATTTCACATTAATAAAAACAAAAGTGAGCCCGCCCGCCCGCCCACACACGCACACAAGCACGCACGCACGCACGCGCATTAGGTGTGGTTATCTAATTCAAAAATTTCAGCCATGAATGTCACTTGGTTTATAAAATAAATGACTATTGATTACATGCATACTTTCTTTTTTAGTTGAGAATATATATGGTAGTAACTGACTACATCAAATTTAAATTTATGTTGAAAAAAACACCAAAACATTTGCATTTCATATTCTCTATCGTTACTTGATTACCATATACTAAAACAATATTTTATAACTATCTTTACTGCAGGCTTATACACTCTGTTTAATGTATCGTTAATTAGTCGTAAAAAGCAAACAAAATGTTTTCGAAAGTTTATAACCTACCTGTCAAAACCCCTGCTCATTTAACGAAAACCACAAAACAGAAATGAGCGTGAGTCATGTCTTGATTTAGGTTATAACTCGTTAACACGAAGGTAACCGCAACAAATACTCAACCAAAAAAGAAACAATGTATGTTGAAATATAGAATATTTTTTTAATGTGCCAGCTCATCATAATCTAAAATCACTGTGCATACGTGCCACACAATACATTACTACACATACACCTTCTCCTAAACTATGTTGTTATCTAATTCGATAATTTCTGCCATGAATGTCGTCTGGTTTATGAACTGTTGATAACATGCATTCTTTCTTTTTTGGTTGAGTATAGAATACATGAAAACAGCACGACGAACAAGGTAGTATTAAATATCCAATCAAACCAACCAGCAGATCCCAAGAATGATCAGATAATAGTAATCAATGGAGCGAGTTGTCTCAATCTCAATAAATCAGAGATCTGTATTGAAGCGAAGACAACATATTATTGGTTATAGTATACCAGTAGCAGATCCAGAGGAAAATCCAGGGGACCGAACACACCCCTGTTTCCCGATTTAATTTTAGTTTTTTACATTTACCGAGTGGAAGGAAATGAAAATTAACCATTTTCCCCAGTCCTATTCACCCATTACATTTGGACCCTCCCCTTTCAGAAATCCTGCATCCGCGCCAGTTATACTGCCTTTCAGATGGAACAAGCAGATTAAGACAACGTTTTATGACGTATTTTTGAAAGGTCATACAAAGTTCGATATTTGATCAAATATCTTTACACGTAGAAAAATTCCCATTTATAATTTAAATATAGAAAGAAAGAAAGAAATAAAGCAAGGAAGGAAGCAAGAAAGGAAGGAAGGAAACAACGAAAATAAAAAGAAATGCGTTGTTGAAGACTCTTCTATTCAAAATATTAATACTTTAATCACAGGCTGTGTAGTCTGATGTATTTGTTATGTGTTAGTTTCCAACAGGAGTTTCTCATAATTGTTGACTTTTGCAAACTACCAGCATTGAACAGAAAAGACTGTTTAATAACACCTAGCACACTGTTTCTTCAGCGGCCATTGAGTGTCCAATAAACTGTGTTTGCGACTCGTGATCCACTGTCGGTGAATATAATGTCTTGTAGCGCTATCTGGAACAAGACAAATCCAACTGTTTAAGGTTAGTTGTAGTTAGATCGGGTATGTTAAAGTCTATGGTATGTATATAAAGTACCGTACATATGAAAGTACACGTAAACGACCTATTATTGCCCCGTTTATTTTTATTAAAATAATAATGTGAAAACCAACGTATTGTAACCATATGGAAGCATGGAACTTTGGCGAATTTGACTCTCGTTTGTTCACCTTTTAAAACAATCCCAAACAGTGTTGTCTAAACCTTACACGTTTTCAAATGTGTATACCTCTCCAGACAATCACGAATGGTGAACTGTGACGCTTGGTTTGGTTAAAAAATATATTGGGCGAGTTTTACAGTTTTCAAATGTGCGTACATCACGAATGGTGAACTGTGACGCTTGGTTTAGTTAAACGGTATATTGGGCGAGTTTTACCGTTTTCAAATGTGCGTACATCATGAATGGTGAACTGTGACGCTTAGTTTAGTTGAACGGTATATTGGGCGAGTTTTACAGTTTTCAAATGTACCTCTCTAGACAATCACGAATGGTGAACTGTGACGCTTAGTTTAGTTGAACGGTATATTGGGCGAGTTTTACAATTTTCAAATGTACCTCCCTAGTCAATCACGTATTGTGAATTGTGACGCTTGGTTTAGTTGAACTGTATATTGGGCGAGTTTGACAGTTTTCAAATGTGCGAACCTCTCTAGACAATCACGAATTGTGATCTGTGACACTTGCTTTAGACATAATGAGGCAGTCCTTCCATTATCGTCTGGTTCTGTCCCGATTAGTTAGGATTCATATTCTTATCATTTTTAAAAACTGATTAATGGATATATGGTTATTTTAACGGCTTTGTAGAGCTAGACATGAAATATATACAGTGCTTCCCAAAGGTTTAAGATCACCAATGAAAAAATCTGCCATTTTTGCGTCAGATTGCATCAGCCATTTTTATCTCCTGTAATTATTGCAACAGATTGTATTAGCCTTTTCTCTGAACCAGCTAGGCGTCATTCATTCGCTTTTTGTCTTTTGGAGAGTCCGTTTTATAGATATAATCAGTCATTTTGTAACTGGTAAAATGGGCAAAAAACCATCTCTCAGCCAGGTCCAGCATGCCCAAATAGTGACATTACACAACGAAGGCTATCCAGAACGTGAAATTGGTGCAAAATACCTGTTTTAAAATCCATGGGACTTACAGTGACAAGAAGAGAAGTGGTCACCCTAAGAAGACCAGCGTCAGAGATGATTATTTGATGAAAAGGATTGCTGTGTGTTCCCCAACCAGTTCAATTAAGAAAATATAGGCTGATTTGTTGGCAAAAGGCACAAATGTGAGTAGAATGACTGTTTCACGTCGTTTGAGCAATGCATTTGGACTGAAATCGTTTAAACATGCTCGTAAATCAAAGTTAACGAAAACCGTGAAATCCAAGCGTTTAGCATTTGCTAAAAGACATCAGCACTGGACCGCTGAAGATTGGAGTAAAGTGTTGTTCTCTAACGAATCAACCCGGCAGCAGTTTGTTCTGTGAAAACGTAACGTGCGTAGACTTCCAGGAAAGCGATATGACGAAAAGTACCCGATTTCGACCATGAAACACCCACGAAACCTGACGATTTTAGGTGCAATGTCAGCTAACGGAACTGCCGGTCTTTATTTTATAAAACAATGGAGGACATACCAAATACTAAGAAAGGCAATTTCTGTATTGTACGTCTGTCGTAAATAATTTGTAAAATAAATATATTATGTTCGGTAGTTATATGATATTTAAAAGTGTCTATTTGTTGACTTTATTGAAAAATTGTACGGTTGTCTTAAATTTTTGTGAAGCACTGTATTGTGCAATGATACGAATTTTATTAACCAAAACATTTTCTCGATTGTAATAACGTGATATAAAAGTTTCCATACCAGAAAGGTTCAACAAAAAACAGACACGTTCCATTTTATTTAGCACACACTTATAATCGTGTCTTTATTATTTTCACCTAAAATGTGCTGGAACGTCTCTATACATAAACATTAACAATAAATAAATAAATTGTTACAAGCAGTTATAGCACACACCATCCATACACACAAATGGCGATGTACATACTACTGAATACAAACACGGGGCCGTATCTAAGGGAAGTTTATTATCAGTAAGGGGCAGTAAGACAAAACAATTTCATGGCTGGGGGAAGTAGAGTAAAATCCTCTTACTTAAAAGTTTATATTATATTGGGAAAAAATTGTTTAGTTAATGACTGAGTGGGATATGCCCCCTAATCCGTACACGTGCAATGACCCTGATACCATTAAAATAACAAATTTCAGTTGCTATAGGATTAGAATCAGAGTAAATCTTTATGTTCATCTTTCGTGAACCTCTGTTACCATGGTAATAAAAGTACACATTTTAAAGTTTGGATTAACTGATTAAAATATGAACAGGAAGCCCCTTTCTAGAATAAAAATTCGAAAGGACCTTATTTTGTTGGACATAAATACTGAGTGGACATTAATTACAGGAGGTATTCCACTTTGTTGCGGTTATTAACAAAAACATTTGAAAACGTTCTGTGTTTCGCTTTTCAATCGACATTTTGTTGGAATCTTTAAGTATTAAGAACTTTCCATTGGTTACCTGTCAGAACTTATGTTTACTAACCATAAATCAACTTCGTCTGCAGCAATTTCACTTAACTTGTGATGATTTTTAAACATTTACATTTTTTTAATTTCTGAAATAATATAGGATTTTTTTATGTTGTGTCGTTTAACTACATTGGGTACTGGACGTCAAACATTTGGTAATTCTAACTCGTCGTCTACGTACACGAACAAATGTTTTGAACCATTGTCTTCAGCTTATGTATCCGATGTCCTTTTGCTGTACCACTGAAGTTCACTTGTTTTTTGTTTAACACAGCCGGTAGCATACGACGTATAGGAAAACAGTATACATAGTTTATTAGACTTCATCCACTTTAGTAGGTTCCGCCTCTTTTCCAGTGAAAATATTATTTTGATTTGCTGTTTGAATCTTATTTTCACTAGTAACAAATAATAATATTTTAAAATATTTCTCTAAAATATAAAACAAAAAGGATATTCTTAATGAACTAATACCCAAAAGACAGACTATATAGGCTTACCAGAATAATAGTTGTGTACAAGAAAATAAAATCAACATTTTGACTAAACTGAACCGTTTTACTGTGTTGACGGTTTATAAATAGAGTTTAAATCATTTTTAGTAACAATGACATAATTAGTGATTAAACAAATCAAAGTGAAAATATAATATTATCACTGACATCACGACAGCAAAAATTATATCAACATAATATCTTCAAAAGCAAATGACTAGATGCAAACACGTGGTTCATTAAGGAACATACATACCCATCATAAAAACACGCATATACTTTTAAAAATAAATATGGGATATTTGAATTGAAATATGATTAAGTTTGAAATGAAACGTGATACAAATCTCAAAATAGGGCTAGCAGTAGCGGATCCAGGCAGGAGGCCCATGCGTCCGGACCCACCCTTTTTTCAAGTTTTTTTTTTTGTTTTACATTTTCCGAGTGAAAGGACGTGCAAATTAACCATTATCTATTACATTTGGACCCCCCTTTCAGAAATCCTGCATCCGTACCTGGATAGTCTACCATATCACACTGAGCCAAGACCCTTTCCCGTCAAACATGTATGAAATATCACTAGACAACGTCATTGTCGTTGTTCACGGCGTTCAAGAATGTTGAATTTTTAGTTTGCCAAGATGAATTCATGCATGTTTAGAAACGAGGTACAATGGTTTTTCGTGTTATCAGTGCATTAATCATTAACTTTAATTTCACAAGTCTCTAGCGTAGTCCGCATAAGCCAGAAGAGGCGCTTGCCTCGTCTAGATATTCCGCAGATTTGTTTTATTGTTTCCCCATGATACTGATGTTTATTATCCACATGGTTCAAGCTCCCAGAGTCTAGGTTTGCCTCGGCGTTTTTCCCTCTCTGGCTTCGCCCCTGCAAGTTCTACTTTTACTTCACACCTGAACAATATACATAATATGATCTTCACATCAAGACAATATACAAGAGCAAATATAAACTTAATTCCTTAAAATTAAATTACATAATGTCCATTCAAAGCAAATATATTGGCAATACACACGTACACACAATATTTTTGTTTTGTTTATCTATACGAGATACTCAAGATAAAAGACAAGATATGAGGCAAAATAATAATTAGAGTGTCAGCTCACTTGAACACTTGTTCTTTAGCAGTTCTCTACAATGTTGATATAATTCAACCACAAGGCCAAATTCCATTTTATTTTTCAGTTAAACATTTTATAACGGCTGGATGACTGTTAGTTTCAGGCCCGTAGGAACGACTTTGAGAGAGTGGGGAGGGTGCACTGACGGATCAGGTACAAACTCTATATTAGAGTTTATTTACAATGGCAAACATTAATGTACATGTGCCCCGTCCCCCCTTCCCCCCGGTTCCTACGGCCATAGTGTTCATATTAGCTAGCTGATAATGCAGATGCAGAAATAAACAATTGTCGGGAATACACTTGCCTTGATGATCCGCTATACCTGTGTTATCATGCCAGCCATTTACTTGTGTAAGATTTACTTTACAATTCCTACTTATAAAAGTAAACGTCTTAATTAAGCATATTTTCTATAACCAACATTTACACATCTCATCTTCCTCCTGAAGGAAATATCAACGGAATCAAATTCTGTTTTAGGAAACAAACGAACAAATACTCAAACCCTGGCATTGTAGGTATTTTCCACATCCTACCTAAATATTTAATTTTATTTGTATTCTTTTAAAAATCTTTTTATTATTATTTAATCTTACACATCGTCAGAGTGACACTAGCGTAACAATGGGTGGCTGATCACACATGCATTTTTTTTATCACCACCTGTCTTGGAATTCATAGACTCATATTGTAGTTGAACCCCTAGTATAGAATCTAGGAGTTGCCCCTAATATGAAATCCTGGGTACGCCAGGTGTTGATTTGCTTTGCCCTTTGTTGACATTTTGTATACATGAATCCAGATACCAGCACCCTGAATAAAGCGCTGAATAATTCCTGCTTGAATCCAGACATCACTGTATTTGTGGACAGACACCGTAGGAAGATTAAATAGCGAGATTCAATATATGAGTGCGTACCACTCATCTCTCAAGTCGTCTGCACTGTTTGAGGAAACCCTGAAGAGTGCGTTGTTTAAACTCCTCCCACTGCATGTTGGCATCAAGGCGATCCAGCAGATCTTCTTGGCTAGGAAATGGCTTCGACTGAAATCATGAAATATGGTCCAGGTCAGAAATAGGTCTATTTTTTTTTTTTTTTTTAACGACTCCACTAGCGCACTATGATTTATTAATCATCAGCTATTGGATGTCAAACATTTGGTTATTTTGACATGATATGAACCAGCCTCCAATGGATTTTGAACCACTTACATCAGCTTGAGAGTCATACGTTCTACCGTTGGACCACCGAAGCTGAGCCAGGTCTATTTTAAATATTTATATTTAAACTACAGCAGTACATGTAAACATTTATTTTAAAAAGTGAAACACTGCAGACTGGCTAAATTTTTTAT
>JAULBS010077472.1:0-19869 GCA_032355785.1 Symmetromphalus regularis
ATTTGGTCGCTTTAGTGGGGTCAAAATACACTGAAAACGACCATTGGGACTGATTTTACTGGTCGTAATCCGGAATAACGGGGTGGTCTTAATTTTGGGGTAGGTTTATTATAAAAGTAATAAGAGAAATTCAGGTCTTTAATATATGTCATTATAGCGGGGTGGTCGTTAGATGGGGTTTCACTATAGTTTGATAATTTAAACAGATTTTAGTATTACGAAGCAAATATTAAAAAAAAAATTGAATGACATCAACTGTCAAAATGTGAATAACAAATCACTTTTAATGTCAAGAGACGATATTGAAATAACATATTTTCTTTACATTTCATCTCTTATTCATGTCTTTGATTTGCAGAAGAAAAAACTTGCTCAGATGATGAATTCAAATGTAAAAATTCTACAACTTGCATCAAACTGGAGTGGAAGTGTGATGGGGATTTTGACTGTGTTGGAGATGATCATTCTGATGAAGAAGGTTGTCCATCATCAAACACCAACCACTGTTCACCATCACAGTTTGCCTGTAAAAACAACAATGAGTGCATCCACATATCTTGGAAGTGCGACAATGACTATGATTGTGAAGATCATTCTGATGAAGAAGGATGCAGTAAGCTGTCATTTTACATCTTATGTAGATTGTTCATAATACAGCTCTCACAGTTTGGAAAATGGTCATCATAACATTTAAAAAAACAAGGTCCCCACTTTCAAAGTGAAACAGTTAACGTGCAGGCATCAATCTATTACAGAAAAAGTTGAACTGACTTCTCCCTTCCCAGAAGAAATGGGAGAAGTTAGATAAAATTAGAAGTAACCCAGAATTTGTTTTGTTTTCCCAATGTATGTTTTAATATATATATGCAACTGATTTCCATTCAGTGAAATTTATTAGTATGATAAATTGTTTTTAATTTTGTTTAAAGGTGCAACAACTTGTCGAAGTGATCAGTTCAAGTGTTTGAAAGAAGGCTACTGCATCAACAGTAGGTTAAAATGTAATGGAGACATGGATTGTATGGATGGCTCTGATGAACTAGATTGTCGTAAGTTCTATATTCTTTTGTTCTGTAATAAATATTCACCTAGTGGGTGTGAGTGTTAATGTTTGATAATTGGTGGTGGTGATAATGCTGTTCTATAAACTACAGATAACAATTTGGGAGATAACCAGGAATTTTGAAATGGGAGGTATGTGTCAAAATATAGTGTAAAGTACAGTAAGAGTGGAAGGGGTCAAATTGAGGTGGGGTTGTAAAAAGATGGGAGGGGGGTTGGTGAGTAGGGGTTGTTTAGACACTACACCATCCTCCACTCCAATAAGATCTGCCTATGCAGTTGAAGAAAGAATTTTTTGACAACACCAGCACATTGTTTATTTAACCAGATATGCTACTGTTATCAGTTGGTACCAAGGGATCTTCTATATGCATTTTTCAACAGATAGGACAGCACATACCATAGCCATTGTTAAACCAGTTGTGGACCACTGACTGGAATAAGGCTGTATAATTAAGATAAACTTGCAAAGAACAAATTAATCATGAATTGTCACGTTTTTGTCAAAGTTTTGTGATCTGTAAATATATAATGGATATTTGGTTTTGTTTCAGCAGCAAAGCTTTCCCAGTGTGCAAGTAACGAGTTTGATTGCTTCAACAATGGTAGTAAATGCATTGATGACAGCAAAGTTTGTGATGGCCACAAAGATTGTGATAACTTCATGGATGAACTAAACACTTTGTGTCATAATAGTAAGTTTATAATTGCATTTTATTTGTATATCAACAGATTAGTAAACTTTGTTGTAAATAATAAAAAGCATGTTTCAAATTTTATACTTTTGTTATATTCAGTAACTGTGAATCTGTTATCAGTTAAATTTAAAAAGAAAAGTTTATGAATTTTGAATTGACCTTTTGCTCAATTTCCTTCCATTTGATTTGTATTCATTTTACATTATGCTGATAAAGCAGTGCTGCTTTACAGTATACCATTTTGCTCAGTTAACACATACAGTATAACATTATACAGTGTACTTGCACGGGGTACAATGTTAATAAAGAACAGCTATCCTGTACTGGTTATTTTGCTCAAAAGTTAATTAAAATAAATTAAAGACCTAGCTCTGTTTGGAGCTAGACCATATATAAAATCATTCTGGGCTGATGAAAAATCAAATGCTAATTTAATTTTCTGTTGTATGATTTATTATAGGTTTCAGCAGTACCTCTTTTTTGTTGGTGAAAAATTACATTTATTTCAATAATAGGATGGAATGAAAATGACAATTTTAAATTTAATTGAAAATCATTAATGCATTTTGCTTGGTACATTGATTATTCATATGCTAGTATTGGACAGTGTAAGATTTATTGACGTATATGTACAAAAACCTCATCTAAAATACTCCACTTTCTTTCTTTTATGACTTAAAGCTACTCAAATTAATGGTACGTTGAAAAAATGGGTTTGTTATGATTTGATGTTGTATAATTGTTTGTGTGTTTTAGCATCTTCCTCCTCAAAATTATTCAGAGTTCCACTACCAATAATTAGGTTATTTTTTAAAACGTTATATCAGCTAAAAATAGGAAATATTAGATTAAAAATCAAAATTTTATTTATTCCAAAAATGGGAAACCTTTTATTATATTATCACGGTTTACACGTTATGGTTTTTGTCATTGTTGCTTGGTTAATTTAGCATGTTGAAGATGTATTGGCTTTTAAATTTAGGCTATTGTAATATGTTCACTCATTCAGTAGAATGTTTTGTTTTCTAAAGAAGTTTTGCATTAAATAATGAACTTTTTTTTACCATATTGTTTTACATGTGGTATGCATGCATTTGTTTGCTGGACAAGTCTGTTAATTTACACTACTGGTAATCTAAATATTATTGTCAAACCATCCATTTTGTATTTTATTTAATGAATATTATGTAAGGAAATAACTGCTTATTGTTTTGATTTAGTAAAAATATTTTTTTTTTTAATTAAGCAGATTTACAGATATTAAAATTAATTTTTAATTTAGACCTATGCATAGATATTTTTAATTTGTAAATGCAATAGTTTCCTTCCATTTATCAAAAATACTTTATTTTATCAACATGTCATAAATTTGTAATATTTTATTGCATAATTCATAAGAACATATATAAAATATTTTTAGATGCGAGATAATACTTTTGTTACAGTAACTCGCGTGACAGCATGTTTCTCTTTGAAACAAACTATTGTTTATAATTGCTAAGTATATATCAATTATGATGTACAATTTTTTCTGCAGAAACCAATCTGTGTTCTGTGAATAATGGTGACTGCAATCAAAAGTGTATCAACAAGTTTCGGGAACACATACGTGTATGTGAGTGTAACCCAGGCTATGAGTTAATGAAAGATTCGACAACTGTGTGTATTGATATTGATGAGTGTCAGACTGTGGTTGGAGCCTGTTCTCAGCATTGTGATAACACCAAGGGTAGCTACAAATGTTCCTGCATGGAGGGTTACTCTCTTAAGGATCATCGCTACTGCAAAGCAGATGGTATGCTTATTTAGTTTAGCTGTAGATTTTTAAAAAAATTTAATATTGTTATTATGTTTGTGTGAGTTTATTATACACTGTATTTCTTTTGACGTTAATAACAACACAGTAATTTATTTTAAAGATATGTAATATATTGTTTTCTGTAATTATACATAATTTCTTACATCCAATAAGGACATAACCAGTGGTACACACCTTGTATTTCGAAGGCAGTATAATGATAAAAAAAATAGTTGTTTAAAATCATCTGTACTTATCTAGTCTATCATAGTATACTTTAAAGACAATCGCTACATAAAATGAGCAATAGCTAATCAATTTTCAAATTGATTAGCAGTTGTTGCTAATAAATTTTTTAAAAACAAAATGTTCCCTGGAAGACTTGTCGCCTTCAGTATTCAGATGGTTAAAAATTACATGCTGCAGTGCATCAATATTCATACAAATAAAACAAGAAAATGAACAGTTAAATAGATATTTACTAATGAAAAGCTATTGTATTTTACAGTTTCTAAATTGTAAATTTTTGGTTGTTTAAATGGTTTTATACAATTTCATCATAGGACCCAAAGATCCAGAACTATTGCTGGCTGATCGCAAGGATTTGAGGAAAATCCACTTGGAAACCCATCACTACACACTTCTGATGAATCCAGGGCAAGTGTCTGGTGCAATAGCCATGGACTTCGACTATGATGACAATATGTTGTTCTGGACTGATGTTGCAGTGGAAAAGGTTCTTAAGTAAGTAATTTTAGCTGATTTTGTTTTAAAACAATGTGTGCATTTATGTTGTTGAGTAAAACATTTAGCTCTTACTTTATCCTGCCCAAAATTGTTTAGATTAAATTTCATTAATATGTAATAATTTTATTTATATATATAAATGATAATATCTAAATTGATAAAATGGAAAGCAGATTCAGCCTATTAATATAAAGATGGTTTCTGTTTCTATTTTCAGAGCTAGTTTTGCAAATATTTCTCACGTAATGGTTGTAGCTGACAATAAGACTGTTCAGACACCTGATGGGCTAGCAGTTGATTGGGTATACAAACACATCTACTGGACAGACACCGGCATGGACCGCATCCAGGTATCCACAATGGATGGATCAATGAGAAAAACACTAGTAAACACTGATCTTGATGAACCTCGTGCTATTGTTGTTGATCCACAGAATGGGTAATTTAAACATTTTTTAAATTTAAATCTTACTAGAATTTTAATCACTTTCTGTAGACATAAAAACATTGACTTGATTTTGTTCTTTTTTCTACACTATTTAAGAACTGCATTAAAAAAATATATATATATATTCTTTTCTGACATAACTGTTAATTTATACCTAAATTTATTGTTTTTTGAAATCTATCCCAAAACTACTTCTCCAGATTTTACTTGATCGAAAATAGGTACAGAAATTGATCTAAACCATGACAGTGTAGGACTCTTATATTCACAATACACTTTGTACAAGTGTTATTAGTAATGTTGTTTTTAATTTTTACTTTACCTGTTTAAAATCTTGCTCTATGAATCTTTTAATCTTTATTTGTTTTCCTTTTTCAGTTTCATGTACTGGACTGATTGGGGAAAGAAACCTAAAATTGAAAGGTGTGGAATGAATGGACAAGGCCGTGTTGCTATTATTGAGTCTGAAGAGAATGCATTGCACCAGGAAATTGTCTGGCCTAACGGTCTTACAATTGGTGAGTATTTTAAATCATTTTCTGTGTCATTCTGAAATCATGTCAATTTGCATTTCATGATTTTGATACTAATATTCTTTCTTAGGTCCTGAAATTATCTTTAAAACTTCTGATTTGGGGTATAAAGTAACAATACATTTGAGAAGTTAGTGTTTATTACAAATACATGGTCCATAAAAGTATAAAAAAAAAAAAGTAAAAAAAAAAAAAAGATCTAATGACTAAATATAATGTTTGTTTTCAGATTACGTTGATAGGAGATTGTACTGGATAGATGCCAAATTGCACATTATTGGAAGTGCTGACTTGAATGGTGAAAATAGAAGAGTCATTTTGCAGAATCATGCTCATCTGAACCATCCATTTGCCATCACTGTATTTGAGGTAGTGAACTGCTGTTTTTTGTTAAATCATTCCCCACCCCCATAATAAAAGTCAGTGCTACATAGCTGGTATATCAAGAGGTCATTTTATTTTGCTTACAAGAGATGTCTTGCTAATAAAAAATAGTGTGATGGCAGTGTTTCTTTTGTTTAAATGCTTTTTAAAACCTAATTGACAATGATTAAATGTTCACTTCATAAAACATTTTGTTTTACAAATATTAAATATTATAATTGTTTAGTAAATGGATAAATTCTATTTATTTATTTTGTCAGGAAGACATATACCAAAAAACATGAATAAATATTTTTTTAAATAACTTATTTTAAAACATTTCTAAAATTCAAGTAAATTTAATTACAACTTATATTGTTAATTTTTAATCTGGAGAGTATGCATGATGTAATGACTGAAATAAGTTGCTGGGTTGTTATCACACAAAATATTTTGTCATAATCCAATTTGCTTGATCACATTAGGTTCATGTAATAATAAATTTTATTTTTATACGTGTTTTACCAATCTAATTTGTATTGTTTTGCTTTGCAGGATTATTTGTATTGGACAGACTGGCCTTCAGAGTCCGTTCGTAAATATAACAAATTTGGCAGTCACAAAGAAATTGTGGAAACTATTGCTTTAGATTTACACTCTCCAATGGATGTTCAAGTTTTTCACAAATATAGACAGCCAAATGCTCATAGTAAGTTTATACTAAATGTTAATAGTGTAGTACAATAATATATTTATGTGTATTTTTCATATTGGGTTTAACTTTTATAAATAAATGTATGATGACAACTTCTAAAGAGAACTTTGTGGTAACAGTAGTTATTATTTGTGTCAAAAAAAGCATTTTATACATCGGTTATGTAAATAATTAGTTGTAAGTAGTCTGTTTGGTAAGATGCTAATGTTTTTTTTCATATTTGTCATCTGCACTTAAATCACTTGCACCCAATCTTCAATACATTCTTATCTAATGAAATCCTGGCTTACTGAACAACTGTTTCTATTCTTTCAGTTTGTCAATTTACAAGGCACATGTTTAAAGTGCACAAAGATTTTTGTTACATGTATGTTGAATGCCATCCTCACATTGTCAGGGGTCACTCCAAGTCCGTTTGGACCCCTGACAAACATAGCTCATAGAACTCGGGCTGCTTACTGTGCCATCTATACGAAAACATTTTTGGTGATATCATACTTAAAAATATCCAATGAGATCGCTCGTTTTATAAGCCAAATCGGCAACTGTCATGACCTTGTGGAAAATTCCCCAACACCTCGTGAAGTTGCTTTTTCCCTGTGAAACTATCTTTAAATATAAAGCGCCTGTTCTTCTTTGGTAACAATTCCTTACAAAGAAAGCAACTGTCATTTTTGCATTACCTTTTATTTGGTATTACGGTACCTTTGAAACTGACGTACTTCCAAATTGATAACCCCTGTACTCCCGTTCATTTTTACCTCTCTTCCGTGAACCATTATTTACATCGATAAGGTGAAGGCCGAGGCATTGAAAATCGAATTGTGATTGGATGCTTCAAAATCTTCTGCTACAAAGCGCAGCCCAGCTTTTCAACAACTTATGTTTGTCAGGGGTCCAAACGGACTCGGAGTGACCCCTGACATTGTGAGGATGGTTGAAGGCACATTTGATACACTACAGACATACTGTGGATGAACATATTATAGTTAATCTTTTTAAAAGATATATTACTGCTGTTGTTGGAATGTTAAAGTAATTAGTGTTCTGTCACTTTAATTGTATTTTATATTGCAGATGTCTGTGAAAACAACAATGGTGAATGCTCTCACTTCTGCTTACCTGCTCCAAACAGTGCTACAGCCAACATTAAATTTACGTGCGAATGTCCAGATGGTTTTGTAAAACTCACATATGATCCAACACAGTGTGTTCTAGCTGGTATGTATATTACAGTGCTCAAATTTATGTTTATATATTGGTTGTAGATGCTTTGTTTCAGTAACAAAATTATTAACAGGATACAAACTTCATTCCCATATTTGAATGGACCTTAAAAGACGTTCAACTTATCATTTAGCTGAGGCTACATCTCAGAATATTCAGGATATTTCAAATGTGATTTTTGAGATTATGGAATTTAGACTATGGGTCTTTTGGCATGCTGTAGTAATTCTTGTATTGAGTTGTAATTAAAAAATATACTACCTTATTTATTTACAGTATACCTTACTCACAACTGATTGACTAATACCTATAAATACAAATCTCTTTGCATGAGTTTTATTTGAAATTCACTTGGTTGTTGGGAACATGACCTTGGGTGTTGGGAACATGACCTTGGAGTAGATGAGAACCTGGAGAAAACATTCTTTATTAATTTTCTGGAACTTAATTTATTTTATTTTCAGATAATGCATACTCTGCTGTATTCAATAGAATCGTTTTTTTCCTTGTGTTACTAAACAGTTTCATTTCGCTGCATTATTGCATAGTAACTTAACAGGCCTGTAGGAACGACATTGGGAAGTGGGGTTGGTGGACTGACTGATCTGGTACTAATTCAAGATTTTCGTTACAATGGCAAACATTAAAGTGTATGTAAAAAAAAAAGACTCACAAATGGGGGCTCGTGCCCCTGCCCTCTACCCCCCTCCCCAAAGTTCCTACGGGTCTGATTAATACTGGCATTGCTAACTTGCATCATCTAGCTCATACAGTATCATATTGCTATCAGGGATTTCTCTTCCTCGTGTGAGCATAAATGGCAGGTGTTTTTCTTTTCTTTCTTAAAATTGTTCATTTTAAAACCAGTATTTCAGTGACTGCATACTTTATAAACATTTTAGAAGATTTTTTCTTGCATTTATCACCACGGATATTGATTTCCAGAATGTTTAATATGAGAAAATTTTAAGTTTACTACGGAAATTGATGTAATTATTTTAATTCAGTATATAAAAAAGTATTTGGTTATTAAGCCCAAACAGTCCTGAATTTACTGCAAATGAAAAACAGTTTGCATTCCACTTCGAACCCTTTTGGATTGGGTTCATTTATTTCAAATGTAGAAAGATTTAGCACTCGTTGTCTTCTGCAGAAAATTCAACAGAAGACATTACTACTGGCCCAAGAAATAATACTGAAGGAAAGAATGAATCTCCGAATAGCAGTCACCAGTTAAAAACTACGACTAATGGTGAGATTGTTAGCTAAATGTTGATGTTGTTAGCTTCATTAAGGGATTGTTGGTCTGAACAGTTTGTCTGTTGAACACTAATCAAGTAATATTAGCTTTTATTATGCTTCTTCACAAGTTAAACTAGCAGAAAAATAACTGAAGTATAACATAGCTTTTGTTAATCAGTATTTTAATATTAAAATAAAGTAGCCAAAACAATATTTGTAACATTTTTTTTTTTTTAGGTGGGATGGGGAGAGGGGTTAAGGTTTTTATTTCTGTAGCTTCAAAACAAAACTAGTTTAGACAGGTTTTGTAAGATTAGAAAATATTTGAGAGAAAATAATTTGGAATATGGTAGCTACTTAAGAATTGCAATAATGGTGCATGCTGCCAGAACTTTTTATTTCCACATTAATTTTGTCTTTTATGGAAGTGTAATTCTTTTCTTTGATAAAAAGTTTATCATTTACTTTGGACACTGACCTCAAATTAAGAATTGCAATAATGGTGCATGCTGCCAGAACTTTATTTCCACCGTTAATTGTCTTGTGGAAGTGTAATTCATTTCTTTGATAAAAAGTTTCTCATTTACAGCAGACACTGACCTCAAATTGTATTGGATGTCCATTCCAAACGATCACTGCCATTTTTATTACATAAATCAAGACCACAGTATTTATTGTTTGGTTGTTGCTTGATGTTAGCTGAAGTCTTTATGGATAAAAGATAAACATGTATATAATGTAGTGATATAATTGGCAAATTGTTTACAAAACTTGCTTGCCAGCCATCTTTAAATATTTGTTTTAAAACTAAATGCTTCTCACTTTCACTTATCTATATTGCCTAATAATTGTATTAATCTGCATGCATTGCTTTAGTCTCTATTTCCTAATCAATACCTGTAATCACTAATTAGGTAGGACCATGTTGATTTATCATGTTTGTACAGGGCTGCAAAAATAGAAATACAATGTACATGTACCAACCAAAACTGACCAGTCTGCTAGAATTTCTATTGGTCATCACCCTACAGCACAATATAATATTATTTGAATAAAAACTTTGTTTCAAATGATATCCAGTGAAACCAAGATAGGTTGAGGGATATTTTTTATTCATATTTTGGTATTTTATTTAAATTAGTCAAACTGTATGAAGAAAAAGGTCAATGAGACATGGAGTTTGCCCTTGGGTGGTTAAATTGTTAAATCTGGCAACATTCTGTACTCCTGTATATTATTTTAAAATGAAATATAATTTTTGTATGATGATTAAAATTTCTGGGGCGAAGAACAAATTGTTTTGTTTCTAATTCTACTTTTATTTATATTGAATGTTACTTTTCAGATCATACAAAGATTTGGTTCACAATCCTAAAAAGCAAAATTTCTGTCCCAGTGTATATAAAATCAAACCAACTAATGCATTAGTAATACACGCAACAGTTAATTTTATGCTATTTGATCAACACTTTACAATAGTTTCCTTTTTTAACAGAACCCAGATAAATGGATTTTTTAAATATAGTGTATTGTATAAAATTGTGCTTCAGGTTCTGTGGTATCTACCAAAACACCTCCAAAGACAACTGAAAATGTTCAAGAAGACGTGACAACTTCTGATATTAGTGGAAATAGTATTACAACAGCAAATAATCTAACAGCTGAAGTTGGAAACCCTCAGACCAAAGAGGGACAAGATATTGGTCGAATTGCAGGAATTGTCATTGGCTTGCTTGCCTTACTAATCATGATAATTTGTATTGTAAGTTGTTTTCTATTTGTATCAAATTTGTATTTGTATTACTTAAGCAAAAACATATGTGTATAATTTCTGTGTGATAAATATTTTTTAATCTATCAGTTCACAAATCTTTGGTGTTCGTATTATCTTGTATTAAAAACATTTTATGTTATTTTCAAAAATATTTTTGTTATTAATATTTTGAGACATTTAGTAATTTGATGTCTGGTATAAGAAACTTTGGAGGGGAATTTTTATAATAAGTTAGTCATGAGCATATGCAGGGAGGTGGGAAGTGTGATCCCAAACATATTTTGAGTAGTGTTTCATTATCTTGCATGTATAACACAGATATCTTTCATTATTAATTATGGTTCTTTGCTTGTTTTCAGGTTTGTTTCATTGTGTATAGAAGATACAGAGGAAGAAATGGAAAGAGTATGAACTTTGACAATCCAGTTTATCGAAAAACAACAACAGACGAACAATTTATAATTGAGAAAAATAAATCATTACCTCCAGTAAGTATTTTGACAATTTGGTTTCATAATTGATGTTTAATTCCATCTTTTTGCTATTTTCATGATTATTTTGTTGTAATCCATCAAAAGCTTCTTTTTTTTTTTAAAGATTAAAATTTACCTTGCAGAGCATATTTTTTGTTAGACATACACAACAAGTACGGTTTTGCAGTTAGTTTAGTGTATGCAAAGGGGATTGCATTGGGGAGTTCTTTCAGCTGAATTTTTTTTTTTTTAATCTCAAAATTATTTTGCATCTATTCTCAGTTTAAATCCAGTCTAGTTCAACAATTTGCTCCAAAATTAAATAAATTCATAATTTGGCCCTTTTGAGAACAGTTCGCTTGAGTGTTACATTTTACTTATATTTTATTTGATAGATGTTATGTATATACTGTACTATTATATTTACTGAACTTTCATCTGAATACTTAGACATTTTTCTAAATTCCATCTTTTCTTTGCAGAGTATGCAACCACTTACACAAACAGTCTGATAGTCCCATTCTTGCCTTACCTGGAAACATCTTAATGTTTTGTCCTGTCAGTACTTGTCTTCAAGCAAGAGTGATCCTCATCTATTATAAGACCTGTAACAGCTTGGTCCCCAGCTTGCTTGGATTCTAATCCAGACGACACGAGTCTTGGCCAAGTGGATTTTCCATCATCGATTCGACCACTTCACATTTTATTCCGACTTCTGTGCCAATCCAGTGTCTGCTGGTTATGCTCTTTGAGTTCTTTATCTCCATTGTGGTTGTGTGGTTGCATGATTCTTTGGTTTATGTTCACTTTTATGGAATATGTTCCCGGTTGGGACATTCTCTAAAAGTGAGTTTAGCCTTTTTTTTTTCTTTTTTTTTTGTGGCTGCAGCATGGAAGTGTATACATTTTCCAAGGATCATCATTTCATTCTTAAATTATTTTTGTTTGTTGGAAGCTTTGATGTACAAGTGTGTGTGTGTGTGTGTGTGCTTAGGAATCACATTCTTGATGCCTTCTGTTAATATTTATATGTGCTGATGTTGTGAATATTGTTCATCCTTCATCTATTTTTTTTTCATTTTGCACATTTTCATTTGCTACATATGAAAGTGTTTTTGAGTGTATTGTGATGAATTGTACAGTGCTAACCAACTGAATAGAGAACTAAGGCAGTTTTCTCATACTTTTTGCAGCAATGTGATATTTTTGTGTACAGTGAACATAAAATTATTGGATTAATTGAATAGACTTGTGGGAAGGTCTCGATTCCTACATAGGGACAATAGAAACAGACCTGTCATTTGGTTATTTGATGAGAAGAGAACACATCTGTAGGAGACATACCATTGCCTACATAAAGTGAACAAAACTGTTGTAGGAGAACTGCCATTACCCTCCATGACAAGAACAAAGTGTTGTTGGAGACTCGTTGCCTTCAGGGTAAGAACAAAACAGACCATTGTAAGCAGAATGTCAGTGCTTATATGTTGACAGAACGATTGCTTGTGCAAAGTGCTCAACATCATTATATGGATGTGCCAGTATTTTAGTTATTTCTAAAATACAGATTTATATAGTTTTTGAAAGCACTAACGATGGACAATAACATAGCTGAACTAATGAGTGATCCTACATTTCTATTAGTAAGCTAGGGTACAGTGGCAGTGGTGGTGCATCCCAGCACGGCGTGAGCTGGCCGTGTATGTCCAAGTGTTTATTAAAATTGTGATAATGGCAAGTGACGCTAACAGGGTTTGGTATTAGTATTTAAAGAACACATTCCTATATATCGAACTACTTCAAGATGAAGTATCTAAATTGAGAAAATATACTGGTTGCCTTCTTGAAAATTTACATATCTTTGTTAGAAAAGTTATATAGCAATTTTATGAAAACCATTTAGGTTTATTAGATCTGAAGTTCAAAAATTAACACCTTCAATAATCCATCCATATATGTAAAATACTGATCTGTTTTGAATTATTTGATAAGATACAGCAAGATTATTCCATAACACTAGCAAAAACATTTAAATCAGTGTGTTTTGGACTGTACTTGCTTTGTGTGTATTGCTTCAGAGAATTAGTTATTACATCTTGACACTGACAACACTTTTATTAACTTTAAAATAGTTAATGCATACAGTTTCATCTTCACCCGTTTTTGACATGCATAGTACAGTAAAATGTGTATGAAACATTCACTTAAAATCTTGAACATAAAATTTAAGTTTTAAAATTCAACCATAAGCTTGTAAAGGTTCTTCCTTTATCTAGTATTGTGACACGTTTTGCAGCACTTAAATTCAGGAAAGTGTTTGCTAACATATTTTGATAGAAATAAAAAATATTTGCCCATAAGTTCTGCATGGACAGTCCCTATAAATGCCCCTAACAGGGATTGAGCATTACTTAATGATAGCAATGCTACTTAGTTTAATTGCATAGCTGATGAAATCAAATCAGTTGCACTCATGGGATGCTTAGCATCCTAGGGGTCGTTATATAAATAAATAAAACGATGGAGAGTATTGACAGAGCAAAACATGTATGGTCATATAACTTAAGTAATGTGCAACTTTGTCAGTTAACCTTTTCAACGCTGTACTGCTACTAGAATTATATCTTGTTGTTTTCTTTTGAAAACCTTTAATGAAGTAAAAAATGATTGATTGAATATTAGATTGAAAGACCCAACCCCTAGCACAAAGAGACAAACACAAAGGAACAACTTGCAGGAGCTTGTTGAGTTAAAATGTGTTATAGAAAGCAATACTTGAAATGTTTGTAAAATCACCACAAATATGTTATTTGCAGCAAATCGGAACAAACCCAAGTCTGATCTTGATAAAAAGAAGAAAAAAAAACTACTTTATCTGTGCAGGATTGATCAACAAGATTATTTTGTACACTGCACACAGTATAGCGAAATTGTTAACTAGTCATGTATACATGTTTTTGGTAAATCACTTGCAAATGAAAGTAATAAATATGAACTCTGGGCCAACAAGAATTTAGAAACACTAAAACCAAATTAAATTTAGGTATGCCAATTTCTAAAACTAAGTCATCTTATGTATTGTGGAAAATGAGAGATTTTAAACTAACTATTGTGACCTTAAAAGTTAATTCAGCCTCAAAATAAAATTCTGGATGAGCCTACGTGTACACAAGTTCCTAACAGTTGAAAAGCTGAATTCCAAAATAACTATTTCATAATACATTACACAAGAAATAAATGACCCTTGTAGTAGATGAGCTCGGCTATCATAGCTGATTTTGTATTTTGGAATCGGGGTCTTTGGTTTTTCCATGCCTGTTAAAACATATCAAACCAAAACTTATGTTTTTGATTGTAATAACTAAAAACTATTTTTTTTTCTTAATCCCAAAAGCAGAAAATCCAGGTTCCCTGGAGTGTTTATATATTTGTAATTACTGCAGCTTTTGTAAATATTTTTGTATGTGTTGTAAATTGCTGTATACATTTATATATAAAACTTGTGCTTTATGAACTAATGCAATAGTTTTTTTTCATATTTGCTCATACAATGAATTTTGTTACATGTATGGTTTGAAAGCTGTGGCTGTAATTAAATGCTTGCTAGGTTAAACTATTTATGAGAATGACAAGGCAACTTCTAATGTGTGCAAGTACATGTATCTTTGTATATAAAACCAGCTTTCATTCCTTCTACCAATTAATATTGCCTGGATGAAGTTTCAGGAATACAGTATAGTTATATATGTCATATTAAATAATTGTACAACTTATTTTAATATTTATTGAAAATTAGTGAACTTGTTATTTGTAGTAAATGTAGCTGGTGTTTGTAGATATGTGAATATAAAAGTAATTGGTCATCTTGAAATGCTTTGGTTAAGCAATTTTAAGACCTGATATCTCAGATGGGTCAGTCATGATTCATGGTTCAAACTCTGGTTTTATGCTTTCGAAAACAGGTTAAATAATGAATTGAGGTTGACTTGTTGATGAAAAATTGGGCCAAAGAACAATCAGACCTTTTTCATTTACTTTACTGTAAGTACTGTTATCTCAGATCTGTATTAAATAGTACTTATTTTGCTTGCATATTAATATTTCTAGTCCATGGTATTCTGTTAAATAATTTAATGTCATTGTTTTGATTTGTGTCAGAAGAATATTTAGTCTTGATAAACTATTCATTTTGGGGCTAATGGCATAATTTAACAAGGTTTTGCCTACAATGGTCAGGCCTAAGCAGCAGTTCTGACCAGAACTGTTTCTGCCAATTATATTGCCACCATCACTTGTAATATGCAATAAACTTGTGAATATAACAAAATATCATTTTCTGTTAAAATATTGTGAATTTATTATTAATGTAGTCTTTAATACTGTACAATTCAAACTTAAATTTCAAAATGTCATTACTGATTTGGTGCCTTGGTCTATAATTCATCAAAGATTTTAGGCAGTTCATTTGGTTAGGCAGTTCATTTGGTTGCACCTAAATGTCGAAATGACATTTTATTTCTTTTTATATGCATCTCTCTAGGCTGTTGGGACTAATGCAAATATAAATTTGTTTTTGTACTAAATGTACTAGACCAAAAACCCACAATACAGATCTTTTTATGTTGTATTATAATTAATCTCAATACCATAATTATTTATATAGTTGTGAGAAAATAGTTCTTGTACAAGATTATTTATATTTGTTACAAATTATGTAACAACGTTTTCAAAATTATATATATTTCACAAGTGTACTCAATATGTTAGTTATATATTACCGAGAATGACATGCTTCTTTAAAGAATATGAAATTCTTATTTTTAAAAACATATAGCCAGGGTGTCCACATGAGAGAAATCGTGGAATGTTCTAACTTTTTTTTTCATTTTTTTTTTTCATTATTACTATTAGGGTGGGATAGGGGTGAATGGTAATTAAGTTAACCTAAAGTGGCTGTTGTTTCTAGTGAAGCTTGAGGAGGAAATTGGGGAAATATTAGAGGATTTCAAAATGAATACCTGTATGCACCCAGGTACTACCTCACAAACAAACCTGTCGTTATTCAGAGATAATGTACAACTTCATATTAAGGACATTAAAAGAGTGCAGGGGACGACTGGATATTATGTAATCATATGGTCACTTCTAAGTACTATATTCATTTGGGAATGACAACCAAAAAGATAAATTGTGTACAATTGTTATGCATAAATCATATAAATTGAATAGGAGGGTTTACAATAGACAATAGAGGTATATATGTTAATAATGGGGGTGGGGGGGGGTTGGGGTTATACATTTATTATAAAGGAAAACAATTACAAGCTTTAGAAAACAGGTTGTGTTTCATAAAATTCATTTCTTAAATTTGTTGGTTTAACATGTAGCCATATTATTTATCCATTTCAGCTTTGTCCCTTGCATTGTTTAATTATGTCCATCATGACCATGCCATAATATCCTTTTGACCTGTACAGATATATTGTTTTCAGCACGTTTTGTCCTTTAGATTGTGATGCTGTTTTGTATGTGATATAGATCTACGTGCAAGTATTGATATGTAAATTGTCATGCATTGAATAGCTTTGTCTCTAAATGCTTACAGAGGGAATGGGTTTTAAGAGAGCTGTTTTTACACTGAGAGTAGTCTGAATATAATTTGAATCTCAAACCTGTTGTGAATGGCTAGTGCTATATATAATGTATATTTTTGTTTTTGTTGCTTTTTCGAAGTTTTAGTGCACGGAACAGCTGAGTTATACACTGGGAGTTTGTTTTGTTTAAACCTCGTTTTATTTATACAACTGTAGTTAAGTTTGCTTATGTAGAACACTTAAGTATTCTGATATTGCAACATACAGATACTTATATCAGGCACTATATGTATATATAGTGTCATTGAAGTGAATGGTTATTCAGACCAACTAACAGTGATGTGCTCAGTCATCAACTTCAGCACTATAAAAGTATAAAACTCAAAACGTAAAAAAAAAAAAAAAAAAAAAAATCTAAATATATAAAGTAAAACATATTTAAAATATTAAATTCAGAAACTATATTTTAATATACCGATGATGAAACTTCACACTTTGAGTAATGTTATTTGTATTACTACAAATGTACCTGTTTAAAGAATTTATTGAAAAAATTGGGCACATACATATTGTATTCTAAATCATTAAATTAACTTTTTTTTCACAATCATTGTCAGTTTCATTGGATTTTTAAATATTAAAAAAAAAATTGTTCCATTTTATATATGGTCAACTGATAAAAGATGCAAATCATATTTAGTATACATATAATAAGGAACACAAAGTGTGGACTTTTAAGAAATGGCCAGACATGTAATTTGCTAGCAATGCAGTGTCTGAAAACGTCCAGCTTCTGTAAGTAATATCAATATTTTTCAAACATATATTTTTTAACGTGACTCGAGTATTTAATGACTCCATCACATTTAATCATAGTAAGAAGGATACAGATATTTTTCACATGCCAATTAAGTGTCATGGTTACAGATTTCTATTTTTGAAACATCCTACTATCTACTGTATGCTTCAGTAGCAGAATACTTGGTGACTTGTTAGGTTTTTTCTTCTGTATTTTCTGTTTTTATATGTTGAGATTCAGTGCTTAATGTTTGTAAGATGTTTGTACATATTTTGAAAGTGTTGAGATAACTTGTATAAATTGTTTAAAATGAAAGGAATGAGAAATATTTGCACATTTTTTGTAGATTTCTGAATATCAGTTGTAAATGTTTGCAAATAAATATATGTGAGAATTGTTCAAGTGCTTCAGTTTTTTTTATTTATAAATTATTACTACTAGGTCGAAAAACATGGCTTTTCTACATATGCATGTATATACTAGTGACTTTTGTCATGCGTTGAACAAATGTTTTATCTTTGTAAGTAATAACAACGTTCCAGTGTATTTAGTCATGTGTTGACATATTGATAGATGTGTAGCTGGGTTTATGCAGATGAATGACCTCTTAAGTTGATTCCACGTGTTAAATCTGGTTTAAGATTCAGGGATACAGGAGGATATTTAGTTAAATTAATGCCTGCGTGAGATGTGTGTGACCATTGCACTGTAGACGGTTATTGATTTCTGTTCTATTGTCACTTCTGATAAAAATAAAACTGGGTTGGTAAAAATAAGTGTTCATTAAAATGGTTGTCATTGATGTACCTGCACAACTTGTAAAACTCCAACCATGATTTATCTGAATTATGGGGATCTATCCAGCTAATTCCTATTTGAAAATGTATGCTGAACATAAGAGAAATCACTACAGCATTGTCAACATTTTAACAAATTAATTGTACTTCCTAATATCAAGTGATTGACTTGAATTGTAGGAGTGACGTAAATGCATGATTTGATGTTTTGTTTTTTAAAGATGCATCTACCGTTGACGATGATTTAGGAAAAAATTATCTTAAATGAAAATCTGTATTGATAAAATTAATTTGAAAGTGAAAATGCTTTGAACGGTATGTCCAGAGTTGAGAAGACCGCCTTTCTGTCAACCATCCCTGTACCAACGTCCACCCAAACCCCAAAAGTGAATATCGTGCGTGGAACACTAAACGACATGACATTATACAAATATAACCACATAATGATAATTAGAGATCAATGTACTGTGCGTCACGGTACAGTGAATATTTGGCTATTTAAAGAAATCAATAAATCAGAAACGAGATTTTTTGGGTCAGTTTATGCTTTTAGACGAAGGTGAAAATCGCTTCCTGGAAGTGGGAAGACGGATCATCCTCTTTATACAAAAAGTGGGGACGGAGCACCCCCCACCCCCGTCCAAAAGTGGGGGAAGTGCCCCCCTTCCCCATCCCTCACGACTGACGCCGTTATAGACCCCCTGGGTACTTCGGTATAATTGCGCTAAGACCACATGGTTAAATGTTACATTGATACAATAAAGATAAATACTGGTAAAGATTATTATTTAGGCATTTTAGTTTAATTTTATTCCCTTCTTTTTGCGTCTTTTCACCTCTTTCTGTGCCTTATTATTATTATTTTGCCTCTATCAGCCTCTTTTTGCCTCTTTCCGCCTTTGTTGCCTCTTTCCGCTCCTTTCCGGTGTTTTTCTTTTTGGTTTAACACGAATGAGTAAGTTAGGATTTCATGAAGATGTGGGAACTACAATAATTAGTTGTGTTGATAAGAGCTTGTAGCTTAAAGCAATACACTAGTTGAACAAACTGAAATTCTCATTTACCAAGCGTATTTACAATGTTTATTATTCTCTGGTCTTAAATGTCTACCGTAGACATACACAGGGACGGTTCCAGCAATTGTGAATAGGGGGCGCGCACTATTAGAGGGCGAAGCCCGATCATGCGAGCGCCAATGGGATTATACAAGAAAAATGTTAATTGCCCCACCCCATGGAACCGCGCATGATACAGGCTGAGTTGGTTTCAAGATATAACAAGGCATGTCTTAGAATCACATTCGAACCACAGAATTAGTGTGGAGCCAGCGGGTTTCGTGTCTCTGTCTAACACCGAGGCCCAGTTTCACGTTGACGGTTCAGCCATGATCTACAGCTCAATCCATTATTTTAACATGTTGTGGACACCGTTTAAATTAAGAATCGAGGTTGAACTGTCGACGAGAAATCGGCCCTAACCTCTCTCTTATACCATGCATGACCACTCTTTATACGGTTATGTAATGTAAGCTAATTCTCTGTATTCATTTGACACCTTTGATTTATGGAACATTGCGAAAATACTGTCAGCTTTAATACA